>JBBPFJ010000480.1:44248-70521 GCA_037975025.1 Excoecaria agallocha
TAATTCCTCAATATCTAATATCTGTTACATAATTGGAATAGACCCACCAAATATATAGGAGGACAAGCAATTCTTATCAAATCCTCTAAAAATATGAGGGATTTTTTTGAAAATTGGGTTATTTTAAAAAAAAAAAATTCAAAATCTGAAGCTACAGTAAATAAAATTATATTTTTGATGTGATAGAAACCGGTTGTCTAATGTGTCAGAATTCGACATGCGAGATCCACAAGGCTGATTGGACAGGACTGCTGAAAATTGGCTTCACCCCCTGTCGGTTTTTGGACGATTGTGCCCCACATGCTGCTGAACATCGGCTCATCTTTATGCCAGATTTTGGCCTGTTGCTGCCACAGATTTTGGCCACCATTCCCCTTTTTTAAAAAAAAAAAAATTGAAAGTTAATTGGATTAAAAATGGATAAATTAAGTCAAAACCAATAATGGTGCAATGTTTGATGCCCAAACGTGAAAATGAGGTGCTTTCAGTGGGCATTATTCGAACTACTGTGATCCGAGAATGGTTAAAAAGGTATTATATTAAATAAAATTTTAAAAAATTAAATAAAGTAATTCAATTTTCATAATTTTGATATCAAATTTAATTAATAAAATGTGATCATGTACCACATCTAGTAGGCTTTCTATTTCGAGCAAGATACCATGGTTGGTGTTCATTATTTGGTGCATTGCCTTGTTGTTCGTTATTTGATTCATCATCACCACGATTAACATCATTATAGAACTTAGAAAATAACTGACCTCCATAATTTGCTTGCGAATATGATTCTTCTGGTGCTCCAAATAATTATTGGATGAAGTCATTTTCATAGATACACTATGTTGATGAACCTTCAGTGTTAAATACTAGAACAGTGTATGCACCTGGTGTTTGTTCAATCGGATATGAAATTGGTGTCCCTTCTTGAGAGATGCTCGATCCATCAATTTCACCTAGTGTACAACTTGAGCCCCTGACTTTAAAAGTTGACAAATTTGGCAATCAAATTGCATCGCAAATTGGTCATGAGGTACTTCTGGTTCTTATTTACGCCATATTTGGATCATAAAGTATTTGATCAATATTTGATCGCCTCTCAATCATTCCACTCCTGTATCTTCTAGTACGAAAGTCAACAAATTATTGTTCCATAGCTGCAATATTAACGGGATTAGAACATGGTTTCCGTGGATACTCAATTGCAATTCACTCTTCAAAACCTACTACAGATAGTGTGCTTTCCATTATCCTGCTATTGTTCGAAGATTCACCCAACTCATGGCATATTCTTTCAACACTATTAGCCTGAAAAAAATTAAAGACACATATCAAAGCATTAATTTTATTATTATTATTATTATTATTATTATTATTATTATTATTATTATTATTATGCAAAATAAACAAGATGTTGGGATACTTACTGTTGCTGCACGAGATGCACCAGCTGGAGCTGTCCAATGCCTAGTTCGTTGCACGTACCATTGCATGTATTTAGATCGATTATGCAATGAACGCCTTATTCGTTGGCCTAACACGACACGTGTATGACGAATGTTTCATGTATTTATGAACATAGCAAATTCAATGACCCAATTCATATGTTTAAAGCCCTGCAGATTTATCATATGAAGATTGTCATCTATAATAGGTTGAGATGAAATTGGCTGATCAAAATCAAATTGGTGCATGACCCTATCTGGCTAGTGCCACTCAATGATGTTGAAACATATAAGTGGAACAACTGTCATCCAACTTTGATGTCCACTTGTGCAATATTCGGGGAGACGACTAATTACATTGTTGTAAGGTTCCCACTCAAATTGTATTGCAAATAAAACAAAAAAATATAAAAATAAATATCATAAAATAAGGTAAAATTTTATTGTAATGCAAAATTATTTGTAAATACTTTTACTGAATTTAAATACGAACCTCATCAATGTATTGTGTATATAATATTTCTCTATATGTCCATATATCTATCCTATCCATGATATTCATATCCAGAGGTTCGATCCACCTAAATAAACATTCTTCAAAATTAAAATTTTATACTGTTTAAAATAAGATGATATAAAAATATATATATTATTATTGAATTTATAATGATACATGTATCCATAAAGCATTAATTATTCTATTTAAAGAATATGGTTATAAATGTATTGGCCTAAACTGGGAAAGTCTTTTCCAAGTCCACATTTGTAGGAGTTGTAAATATCCTGTAACTTCCTTAGCATCAGGCAGTGTTGTCCTACATAATTCTCTATACAGCCATAACAGACAAGCTGACCCCCAACTATACTATCCAACTGTTTGTAAATCCTTTAAAAGTTTTAAAAACATCAGGTGTACCGTATTAGAAGATTGTGAACAAAATACCAGCCCCTCTAGACATCTAATAACCATGCACGAGCATACTGGTGTAATAATTCAGGTGTTGCATTGTCGGGTATATCACCAAATATTGAATCTAACCATGCCATCTTAATTCTACCACCACGCACATCTGTGGCTGCAGGAACTGTCCCAAGTAAATTATAATAAACTGTCATCCAATTAAGGTTTATTTTTCCAGTCATAGGTTCACCTTATATTGGTAATCCTGTTATAATACCTACATCTTGCAGTGTTATTATGGTTTCACTACATGTGAGATGAAACTTGTAGATTTTCGATCTCCACCTTTCAATGAGTGCTGTAATTAAATTTCAATCAATATTTATCATTCCAATTTTTGAAATTCCTTCCAACCCGGATGCTCTTATGTAAAGCATAATTCTTGGATCAATTTCTCTATAGTGTTCCTCAATGTTACCCATTCTTGTTCTCAAAACATATCTTTCAACCTTTTAGTTCAATTTAAACATGTCAAACTAAATAAATAAATTAACTACTTTAATAATCTAAAATATATAATATTATATATATTCAAAAAAATTACTGAATTGTTTCAGATCGTATCAGATCGATATTTTCCCTGCTTTGTTAATAACTCCCTATTAATGGGACCTGGATTGGTTCTTGCAGCTCCTAAATGATATGTATCCATGTCGAAACATATATTTAACTATAAAATAAACTAAAAAAAAAAATTATGGTGATCATATATTGATAAACATACGAACTTATTAGAACAAATTACATTAAAATTAACTGTAAAAAATTACATAAATTTAAGCCATGTATTATGATCTAATGAATATAATATTTAGGCCACATATTGTAAATTTTTAATTTCGACATACAGCACACTTCAAAATTTATCAATACATTTTTTTCAAGCATTTAATATTTACCAACCAAATAAACTTTTTTACATACCACAAATTATTGAGCAATCAATAATTTTAAATAGCATGCTACATAATTAATTTACAACTTAATTAATTCGTAGCAAATAGTTTGCTAAACACAAAAATAAAATTAATAACAATATAGATACTAGTCCTATAAAATGTCAGTTCATGCTACTTTGATTAAAAAAATTAATAACTTACCTTCAATCTTGAAATTAGATAACCTTCAAAAATATTACCACCTACAAATTAAACACAAAAATAAAGTTAATAATAATATAAATTTTAATTAACAAATTTAAATGGTATATCACAATAATATTACCTTATGAAGCCAATTAAATTTTAAAATGCTATCACTAACTATATAAATTTAAACAAGAAGATTTAAAAACGAGGGGAAGCAAAGAAGGGAATGAACTAAGAAAATGAGAGTGTGATAGAAAGAATGAAAAATGAAAGGGACGAGTGCATTATATATGAGTTTAAAATATCACTTACTCACGAGACAGTCACCTTGTGTTGTCAAATTTGGGGCACTGTAAGTAGAAATTGAATGGTTGGGGATTGTTCCTGTCTTTCAGAAAAAAAGACTGAAGAATTCATGGCAGCAGCAGGCCAAAATCCAGCATAATGCTGAGCCGATTTCCAGCAGCATGTAGGGCCCAATCGTCCGAAAATCGACAGTGGATGAAGCTGATTTTCAGCAATCCTGTCCAATCAGCCTTGTCGATCCCGCATATCAAATTTTAGCACATTAAATAGCCAGTTTTCATCACACCAGAAATCTAATTTTGTTTACTGTAGCCCCAGATTTAATTTTTTTTTAAATAACCTTATTTTCAAAAAAATCCTAAAAATTCTTATCAAGTCCACAAATATATAATGGGCTACGTATATTTCGACAGAAATTTTATAATATTATATGAAGTTATATTTAGAATATGATTGGTTTCTTTACTCGGTATGGTTTTGAAAAAATGTACTTCCGAGGATTTTGAAAACGTTAATTCACCACGACATATATATCTGCAAAATATTTTTAAAAATCGTTAGTTAAAACAAATCGTACTATTTCATACTAGGTATCACATAGTAAATTAATAACTATCACTTTTAAATGGGATAATAAATCATTAAAAAAATTATTAGAAAACTAAACATGATCAAGCAAATGGAAAATATTATAATAAATCATAAAAACATTTAGCCATATTTTAATATTAATAATATATAAAATTTTACATGCAATCCACCAGGGATAACATTTGGTACATTTGTGTGCACGTGAGCACCATCCGATCAGTATGCATACCATTATTCATATATGATCAAATGGTGCGCACGGCACACCATGTCGCTACACGGTTTAAGATGGCATTTTTTAACAAAAAAAAATTTAAGGGAAAAATATATACGTTTTAAAAAGAGATGAGAATCAAATTTGATCCTCAAGTAAGTAAAATAATACATATTTATTTTTAAATTTTTTATGATTAAAAAATGCTTCTATTTACTAGAATGGCTCGATTTACCCTTATTTATAATTGTGAGAGTAAATATATATGAATCATTTTTTTAACCACAAAAAAAGAGAAATTGTGAACTAATTTGATAACCATAAGGATAAATATGAGTCGATCTTGGTTAATTTGATAAACATGGAGACATTTTGAACTAAAATATAGTTTAAGGACACATATATACTAATTTGAATACAAATTTGGACATTTTCCATTTTAAAAAAATTATTGGAGATAATTTGGACCAAAAACGGATAAGGAATATCACTAATTTGAAGGTTTGTCAAATGAGTTTGACCGAGAGCTAGAAGAAAATGGAGAATGAATAATACTTCTTAATATGAAAACAGAGTTTTCAGCTACAGTAGAAAGAGAGGTGTTTATATACAAGAATGAAATAAAGAAGCATGTGATCAACTAATACATGTGCTTAATGATAATAAATAAACTAAACTAATTATATTTACATGCCCCCCTCAAGTTGGAGCTGGCGGCAACGAAAGCTAAAACAGACCCAACTAGGACATTAAACAGTGAAAAATAAGAGGAATAACAACGTGAAGATCATTCAATAGATAAGTAAGCCACTAAATTTTACACACAATAGAACCAAGAATTCGATATTCAGCCTTTGGAGATAATCGGGAATGTAATGGCCTCAACACCGGATCAACTATGAACAGTACTTATCGATGGTGAATAGTGCTTTTTAGGCCGAAAAGTACATCCGAAAGTTAAAAATATTTTATTAGACCATCGAAAAGTATTGGTCATGGTGAGTCCGGAGTTAAAATTTGAAATGATACCGAGGTCAAATGGATCTCGAAAAGTCAAAAATACGAAAAATATAGCGAGTCAATTTTCCTGTTAGGGAATATGACTTGATTTTGCATAAATTTTTAAAAATAGTAAATAAACTCCGAAAAATTTCAGATTTTGCATACATTCCTTAAATTTTATGTAGAATATTTTGGTAATAAGAATTGAATTTTTCGGTGACACTGACAGTTGTTGAATAGGACCGATAAGTTTGAATCGGACTGATAACGAATTTCGATTGAGCCAAAAGTTTGTGTACTACCTATTTTTAATGTGATAAGAACGATAAAATTATTTTTGAAGTGATTTGAAGATGGAAAGTATGATAAATCGGATTGGGCCTTAAATGGCCTAAAATGGGCCATTAACTTATTTTGGGCTAAGCCCACTTCTTTGATCCATCAAAAGGCCCCTTAGAGAGGGTATTTAAGCCTAGAAAAATTTGAGAATTTCCTAGATTATTCCAGCTCTCCCTCTCTCCCTTAAGTGGCTGAAACTCTCAGTTTTCCTCTCCCTTTTGATTTTCTTTGATTTCACTCCAAATTTCTCTTGAATCCAAACATGAAAATTGCAATTTCATTCCTTTAGATCACTAAAATAGCCTCTAGCATCTTATTTGAGTAAAGAAAGTAGAGAAATTAAGGTTGGAAAAGGCTTAAGGTAAAGTTTAAGAAATTAATTGATTTAAATTAGTTCTTTAGTGTTTTCTTATAGTTTTTGATGAGTAGAATTCAGATATGAACTTAATTTTTGCATTAGAGAACAAAAAACTAAGGTTTGCTAAGCTATGAAATTCGGCCATGGTAGGTGAAGAAGAAGGAGAAAGGGTACCCAAAGGCAAGGGGAAGAAAAAAAAAAGTTTAGGCACCCTAAAGCAAGAAAAAATGTAAGTGGCTAATAAATCTTTACATTTTCTATTAATTTAAATTTAATTCCTTTATGTAATTAGGGAAATTTAAGTTTAATTGCTTAATAATTGAAATTGATGTGAGGAAAATGAAATTGAACTATGATAAATATCATTTGAATGGTTAAAGTGAAATAGAAAAATTTTTAGGGTGACTTACATAAGGTGGCAAAATTTTCTTCAAAGGAAATTCAAGAGATTTTTGCATGAAATTAAGGAATAATCGCTCAAAACAATCCTAAATACAATAAATAGTGTCCACAAATTTTTAAAGAATTTATGGAATTAAATTTGAAATTGTTAAGTTTAATAAATATGAATGAGGGGAAATAATTCATAAAATGAGGGGAAAATGGTAATAAATGTAAAATGGTGTGCATATAAATTTTTGCAGAATTTATGTGAATTAATAGAATAATTTTGAAAAATAAAAGTTAATATGTTTAATAGAGAATGTTGAATTATTAAGGATATAAAACTAGTTTATGATATAATTGGATGGCCATAGGAACATCTATACCGCGGTGCAAGTCATGGCGAATTCCTTTGCTATAGGTAGGATCACTGATCTCCATAGCTTCAGTGTATAAGTGAAAGTGTAAGTGAAGCGCTCTTTGAGAAATGGTTCCTTGGGGATCATTTCTATATTAATGGTGGCCCAATGGGATCCACGTTCCGTGTATCTGGTCTGAAATTTTCTGCTGAGTCTGTACTAGGGGCATAATAAAAGTAAAATGCTAAATGTATGAAAAGAGAATGAAATGTGTTAAGTAAAGATGAAAAAGGACTAAATTGAAGGAAAATAAAAATTTGGGGGCAAAATAGTAATTTTACCAAAAATATAGGCCATTAGTGAATTAATTAAGAAGTGCTTAAATAAGGATAAAATGGTCAATTGGTGGCTAATCTGGGTAAAAATGGAGTTTTTGACGAACAGGGACTAAAACATAATTCTGTATAAAAATGAAAAAACAAGTGTAAATTGATATAAAATACGTCATTTACTAGTTTAAAAACTAAAATAAGCTTAATAAGGTTAATTTAGTCTTTATGTGGTAAAAGGGCAAAATTGAAAAGGAATGGAAGTTTTCAAGTTAAATTGAAAAGGTTAATGAAAAAGTAAGTAGTGAATGGTTAACAATGTAAATAAGATTAAAATGGTGATTATAAAAATAATGCAATAAATTGTGTATAATCTTTGCTTGGAAAAAGTTAGGTTAGTAATTATGTATTACTTCACCAATTAAAATAGAACTATAGGAAATGTATCGATTATTAGTCACCACTAGGCATGTTTAGTGTTCAGCGCGTAGTTATTATTGCATGCAAGTACGTAGGAGCGAGAGTAAGAGTACACCCTGCAGGATTTCTTCTGATGGATATAGGACTTATATTTTTATGGCATGTATATATAAAATTAATACTTATGGATCTGTATATTTTAAATATATATGTATGTAAGAGTTAACATTTTGGATTGTAATATTGAATGGTATGTGATAAAGAATTGAGTTTTAGTGAAATAAGGGGTATGTATGTAATGGCGATATGAATGTGATACAGGTTAAATATTGAGTGGATACTGATGATATTGATATTATTGTGCCTCAGAGAGGCTGTGTGATTATTTGCTTTTCAGGGGGTAGTTCAATATACAACCGTTATATTGCAAATATTTTATTAAGTGCATAGTGATTTAGACAGTTATAGGTCAACGGTGAACCTTTAAAGAATTATGAACTTAAGTTATAAACTTAAGAGTTCAATGAATATTTACTTGCAGAAGAGTTCAATGAATATTTAGGGACTTAAACTGGATTTTTATGCTGAATATTAGATTTGTCTATGAGTTTAATACTAAGAATGATATTCTTGCATAAAGATATCTGTCTTTATTACTAGTTTTTTCATAATCATTGGTGTTCCTATTGAAATTAAGTCGTTACAATGAAAGTTAAGGTGGATAGTTCTTTAGCAAGAGAATTTTAGTTATTGTTTTGTTTTTAATTCATATTAGTTTAATTTTAGTTTTTATTTTGTTTAATTATTTATTTAGTTTAATTTTTGCCTTTAAATCGAAAATATTTGGAAAACAATCTTAGATTAAATTAATTCATACACATATATTCTTCTTAGCAATTCATATTCTCTTGGGTATGATATTTGAGGTCTTAATCTATATTTTTCTATATTACTAGCCGATCTAGTATATTTGCTAGACATCAATTACAGTGCATGTCACACCCTTCATGGAATAGTTCTTTTCGAAGCAAAGATAGCAAAAACAGTAAAAAAAAAATTTTTCTATCACCGATTAATTTCGATACATTTTAAATACCTTTACATCAATTTCCTAATCAATCGATAACCTTATAAACAATTAAAACATACATTAAATAAACTCGTGCCAAAAACTTACACCAAACACTCACCCATCAATAATCATAATAACAATCAAAATATAGTTAAATCTTTTACCTTAATTGTCTAAGTATATACATGCCAAAATATAACTCGATTTAGCACTAATTCTTCTTTTCCGATCTGGCTTCATTGTGTACTATGCTCCCGTAACACTTCATAACCTATACGCAGTAAACACTACGTGCTGAATACTAGACATGCTCAATGGTGACTACTAATCCTAGAATTTCCCAAAATAAAGCATAATTACACAAACTATGCTACTCTTATTCTTATTTCATTAAACATTTTCTTTTACTTCAGTCAATATTAGTTTTATTATTAACTCATATTTTGGTAATTATTTTTCTTTGATTTCAATCTTTCAACATTACTTTACACTACTTCCTTAAGTGAATCGATTTCAGATTAACTTTTACTTTTACGTTGTTTCTTTACTATAGCTTTTACTTTTACTTGACGTTTGTTTTATATTTTTAGTCACAGCAATATAATTATTATTTCATTTAATGGCGTATATTAGTACTCATGTCTTTAATGATACCAAATTTTATAGAATATTTTATTCCTTGATTTATTGTTCAGTTATCCAATATGTGCTATAATTACAATTCTTGCTATTTATTCTTTTATTTTACTTTAACCTTTAAACTAATAAACACATAACTATTTAAAGGCTTTTAAACTATATTACAAAGTGATACAGTTATTATGGGATACTTTACATTCACATCTTTATTTTCTCCTTTGTACATTTATCCATGTTCAATTACTTATTTAGGACTTATATCTTTTTTTTTTCCCCAATTGAACAATTATGTGCATTTTTATCATTTTACTTTTCATTTGACTTTTCTTTTAAAAATACATTACTTAAACATAAGATTTCACTTAATGACATTGTCATCACTTTTTGACTTTAAGTAAAAAATTAATATTATTTTTTGAACTTATTACTTTTCAAAATAATAATTGGTACATGAAATACCAACTAATTTAATTTATATTTTTCATATAAAAATATATTTTAAATCATTTTTCTTTATAAAAGCTTAACTTAATCTTCATTTATCATTTTATTCTTATAAAACATTTTTTTTATTTTTTCTTATTAATCATACTTTTTGGGAAACCTTACCGTTTTATCCCAACTTTCTATTTTCTTTGAAATGAATCATTTTTCGTTTATAACTTTTTATATCCAATTCATTTAAGCAATACTGATTTATTCATTATAATACGCCCCTAGTGCAATATAACAGGATTCTCAAAAAAGATACGCGGGACTGGACCCAAAGGTCCCACTGAAAGAGAAGTGATATCCAAGGGACCATTTCTCGAAAAACATTTCACTTTCATTTTCACTGAAAACACTGAACCTATGGAGATCAAAGATCCTATTCATAGCAAAGCAAGTCGTCATGACTTGTACTACAATATAGAGTGTCCCTATGGCTAGCCAATTATATGCTAAATAAGAATATCCTTACCTGCTTATTGCTAAGGACAAAATAATTAATTATATTTGAAATAATTTTTAAACATTTAAAAATCTTTAGTTTCTTTCTTTTATTACTTGATACAATACATTTCTGGTCAATCGCACTCTTTTAGTACTTTTGACTATTCATTAACTTTTTCGTTTCTTTTCCTTCTTTCATTTTATCTTTTTAAGTCACTTTTGTGAATTATTCTTCAATAATTCACTCGGACACTTGAGGCTTTTCAGTCTTTTATACACTTTATGAATTATAGTATTATAATTCACAATTTTCTTTTATTCTTTTTGTATAATTCTTTGTGAATTATTTTTTAATATTTCAATAATTGATTTTCTACAATTTTTTTCTTTTCTTTTTCTGTCCAAAACTTTAATCATTCGGTATGCCAACTTTTATTCGGTTGGTGAATTATTTTATAATAATTCACTCTTTTAATACTTTTTATTGACTAATTTATTTTGATAAATTAGTCAAATATTTATTTTACAACTTTTTAAACAATTATGAATTATATTGATATAATTCATTATTTTATTTTTCGAAAATGCATAATTTGATTTTTTCATTTTTTTATACTGAAGTAACTTACTTAAAGTTGGTTTATCATTACGTACTTATTTATTAAATTATTTCTTAATAATTCAATATTTTTAATTAAACATAATCAATATTTTATTTCAAAAATATTCTAGTAAAGTATATAAATTTCACAAAAATTCGTGTACACATTATTTTACAATTTTCATCATTTTCACTCATTCTATAAATTATTTACCAATAATTCATTATTCTTATTACTTTCATAGCTTAATAACTATTCTGAAAAATTCATCGGTTGACTTTTTTTTCTTTTTCATTGACTATAATTTAAATTCCTATAAATTCACTTTTTTCAACATTTTTGTGCAATTATTCAATAATAATTCAATTAATTTCAATTCACATATTAACATTAAAATTTCAATAAAATTCCAATAATTTCAATAAATTCCAATAAAATTTATTTATACATTATTTATTATTTACTATTATTTTTCACTAAACAAATCAATTATTTCACATTATTTCACAATTTCCACTAATAACATAATTGTTACATAATCTTTAAAATTTCAAAATAAATTTCAATAATTCAATAAAAATTTATGGACACTATTTATCATTTCTATAATTAATTTAGGCTTATATATTTTATTTTCATGCAAAATTCCTTCATTTTTCTTTAGAGAGAATTTCGTCCAACTATAGAAAACCCTACTAAAAATTTTCTTTCTTCCATTTAAGCTTTCATTTCATCTTTTCTAATATCCAATTTCATTTACCCTAAACCAATTTCATCAATTAACAATTTTAACAATTTTTGACCTAATTACATAAATGGAATTAATTCACAATAAAAGAGAAATCAAAGGATTTTGTAGTCACTTACAATTTTCTCTTGCTTAGGGATGCCTAAGCCTCCCCTTTCATGCTTTAATCCATGAAAACTCCTTCCTCTCCACTTGATCCTATGATGGCCGGCCAACAAAGCTCTTCAAACCTTTTTTTTTGTCCTCATATGAAAAATTTAAGCTCATAATTAGCTTCTACACCTCAAAAATTATGAGAAAATGCTAAAGAATTAATTTAAACCAATTAACTTCTCAAACTCAATCTTACCCCTTTTTCTTTCTCCACTTAATTTCTTATCTTTCTTTGCTCAAATCACTTGATTGAGGCCACTAGGATGATCTAGAGAGATGGAACTTTATCTTGTATGTTAGAATTTATGGGAGATTTAGAGTGAAAGAAGAAGAATCAAAGAGAGAAAATGAGAAGTAAGGATTCGGCCAACACAAGGAGAGGGAGAAAGATCTGGTAAAATCTGGAAAAATCTCCAAATTTCTAGCCTTATATATACCACTTAATGGGCCCAAAAGTGGGCTTGATCAATGGGCTTTGCCCATTTAAACATGAAGGCCCATTTTAGGCCATTTAAGACTTAATCTAATTTCTATCTCTTTTTCACTTCAAATCACTTCAAAAATAATTTCATCACTCTTATCACATAAAAAATAGCTAGTACGTAAATTTTTGGCTCAATCAGAGTCTGTTATCGGTCCGATTCAAACTTATCGGTTCAATTCGTCAACTGCCAATATCACCGAAAAATTTATTTCTCATCACCAAAATATTCTACATAAAATTTATGTAGGCATACAAAATCTGGTAATTTTTGGAATTCGTTTACTATTTTAAATTATTTATGTAAAATTAAGTCTCCTTCTCTACTAGGAAAATTGACCTGATACCTTTTTCGTATTTTTGACCTTTGGAGACCCATATGATCTCAATTTCACTTCAAATTTCAACCTCGGGCTCACCATGACCATTAATTTCCAATGGTCCAATAAAATATTTTTGACTTACAAGTGTCCTTTTGGGCCCGAAAAATACTATTTACTGTCAGAAAGTACTGTTCACGACTGATACAGTGTTAAGGCCATTACTGTGCAACCTTGGATAAGGATAAACTTTGGGTTGCCTCCCAGTAGCGCCTCTCTTTAACATCTTCGGCCAGACATTCCTAAAATTAATTATCCCTTTTAGGCATAGCAAGCTGAGACTCCACATTGCTTTATGCTGAAAATCCTTCATAAAATGGTTTAAGGCGATATCCTTTGACCTTAAAAATTTTACCATTTTCCATACTCTGAATTTTTATTGTACCATAAGAAAAGACATTAGTAATAACAAAAGGTCAAATCCATCTAGACCTTAATTTCCATGGAAATAATTTCAAATGCGAATGAAAAAGTAAAACTTTCTGCCCTATCTGAAATTTTTTCCTAGAAATCATCTTGTCATGAAATTTTTTTTTGTTTTATCTTTATAAATTTTTGAGTTCTCATATGACTTATTCCTTAATTCTTCCAGTTTTTGCAACTCTAATTTGCAATTATCACCTGTTGTATCCAACGCCATATTGCAATTTTTAATAGTCCAAAATGCTCGATGCTCTAACTGTACTAGCAAATGGCATAGTTTACCATATACCAGTCGATATGGTGACATACCAATAGGTGTCTTATAGGCAGTTCAATAGGCTCATAGAGCATTTTTCAACTTCAAACTCCAGCCCTTTCTAGTTGGATTCATCATCTTTTCTAATATAGACTTGACTTTTCTATTGAAAATTTCAGCTTGGTCATTGCTATGGAGATGGTAAGCAGTTGAAAAGCGATGAGTGACTCCATATTTCTTTAATAAGGCATCCATAATTTTTTTGCTAAAATGCATTCCTCTGTCACTTATGAGCACCCTTGAAATATCAAACTTGCAAAATATATTATTTTTGATAAAATTCATAATAGTTTTGTCATCATCAGTCCTTGTAGCCTTGGCCTCAATCCACTTAGAAATGTAATCAACTGCAAGTAAAATATAAGTATTTTCAAAAGAATAAGAAAAATGATCCATGAAATCTATACCCCACACATCGAATATTTCACAAACTAATATAGATGTGAGTGGTATTTGATCTCTGTGTCCTAAGTTACATATTCTTTGACACTTATCACATGAATTACAGTATAAATAAGCATCACGAAATGAATAAAGCCAAAACAAATCACATTCTAAAACTTTTTGGGTTGTTCTTTTAGGACCAAAATGACCCCCACATGCCTCAAAGTGACAAAATTACAATATGGACTGCACTTCATCTTCGGGGACACATCATCTAATAATTTGATCGGAGCAAAACTTTTATAAATATGACTCATCCTAGGCGTAGTATTTGACATCTCTCTTCAATTTGTCCTTATCAAACCTTGAAAACTCTTCAAGGACAGCACCTGTAACCAGAAAATTCACCAAGTTAGCATACCAAAGGCTGATGGTATTTACAACAAATAACGTTCATTTGGAAATTCATCATTTAAAGGCAATGCTTTCTCATTTATTAGTAATCTACTGAGGTGGAAGGCTATTAAATTTTTAGACCCCTTCTTATCTTTAATTTTAAGATTAAACTCTTTTAATAAGAGAATCCATCGGATTAAGCGAGGTTTGGCTTCTTTCTTCTTCCACAAATACCTCAATGCTATATGGTCAGAAAAAATAATTACTTTAGTATCCACTAAATATTGCCAAAATTTTTCTAAAGCAAATACAATAGCTAAAAGTTCTTTTTCTATTGTGGAGTAGTATCCCTTTAGTCCTGCACAATGCCCAAAATTTGCAAGCAATAACTCAAGGACTAAATTTGTCCTTTTTAGGTTGTGGATCCGAAGCATAGGCTAAATAATAAAAAATTCTAATCTTCGCATAATGAGGAGATTTGCCAAATAATACCTAAAAATGAGTTCTCTATAACAATAGCTTGGTAGGCAATCTATTTATAATGTACGTGGCATGTAGTAATGCCTCCGCCTAAAATTTAACTGGTGCAAAGGATTGGAATAACAAGCTTCTGAAAACTTGTAAAAAATGCCTATGTTTTCTCTCCACCACTCAAATTTGCTGGGGTGTATAATTACAGCTTCTTTAATGAACAATGCCAAGCTTCAATAACATCTCTTGTGTAGCCGTACTAAGAAATTCAGCACCAATGTCACTTTTAATGCCTTTCATAGTAGTGTTGAATTGGTTTTGAACCATGGTACTAAATTACTTTAATAAAATGAATGTCTAGCTTTTGTGCCACATAAGAAATGTCCACACACACCTGTTAAAATTATCAACAATTGTTAGAAAATAACTGACCCCTGTTAAGGTGGCATGTTTGTATAGGTCCCAAATATCCATGTGTAATAGTTTAAACAATATTTTAGTACGTATAGAACTGGTTGGGAAAGGGACTCTGGTTTGTTTGGCTAAAGGACATATAAGGCAAGGTTCAGATAAGTGAGTTGTAGGTAATAGAAAAGACAAATGTTGTAATATTAAATCAAGTGGATGCCTCAATCGAGAATGCCAAAGAGAGAAAAAATCTCTATCTTTATTCATAAAGTAAGAATTATTACAAAATTTAGTTTGAATACTACAAGATAAACTTTTAGAATGAAGAGAGCAATTGATAGCAAGATTACAAGGAATTTTAGTGAATAAAGTAGACAAAACCAATCTTCTGATTCACCAAGGGATGTGAAAAATACATATGGTCAATTATGTAGAGACTCCCAAAAACTCTCCGCACTGCAAGGACCTTTTCACTCTTCAGGTCCTATAAAATACAAAAATCGATTAAGAAGAGAGAGAAGTCAAAATTGGTTATGGTTAAAAGTAGGTAAGTGTAGGACATCTAAAAGTGTTAATGAGGCATTTAGGTGTATAGTGCCTAATTAAGTAGCAAGTTTAGTACTTTCATCTGGAAAATGAACAACAGTTTGCAATGAGGGAGCAGACAACTTTGAAAAAAGTTGTAAATTACCATAAATATGATTGGAATCTTCTGTATCTATTATCCAAAAATTTAGTTTCCTAGTTCTATTAGAAAATGATGATTTTGCTATACCTGCATATTCTGCAATTTGTGCAAAATTATTATAGTTCTCTACCATTTGTTTGCCTTTCATATACTTTGACATCTCTTGCTTGATTATTTCAGCAATCTATTATTGTTGTTTGTCATTCATGTTACCTTATTCAACATTAATAAGATTGTTTGCCATGTTCACATGAGCTCTACCAACAACAACATCCTTTTTCTTTTTAAGATCCTTCCACCAATTTAGATAGCCATGAAGCTTGAAACAAAAGTCCCTTTTATAATTGATATTTCTGCAATGTTCACATAACTTATCCTCATTTTTAAAAATGTCTCTTCTCTTATTTTGTGGTTTTAATATATCAAAACTTTTAATCATCATGGCTCTATGTTCTAATGGATCTCCAAATTTCTTATGAACTTTTCTTTGTGACTCTATTGTGTGAATAATTGAATAAGCCTGGCTAACATAAGGCAGGGGTTCAAGCATCAAAATCTGGTTCTTAACTACCTCATACATATCTTTCAAGCCCATTAGAGACTGAACAAGCTTGTTTGATTAATCCATATCTGTTAATTTTCTATTCACATTACAAGTACATTTACCACAATCACAGAATGGCAAAGGCTTTAATCTGTCCATATCATCCGAAAGCCTAAAGATTTTTGTATAATACACGTTCAAATCATCATTACCATGTTCAATAGCATTTATCTCCCTCTGAATCTGATAAGTTCAAGGACCATTACTGTCACCAAACCTCTTAGCCAATAGATCCTAAAGGACCTTTGCAGTAGAATAATAAAGAAATTTTTTGGAAAAATCCTTGGATAAAGATCCAAGATCTGACCATATAATCCATCTTCCTGATGGAATTTGACATGGTATGATAATCATGATAGCACAGCGGAAAGACAAAAATTTTATCATGCATACCACGCAATCCATAAACTAGAATCGAAAACATGCAATTTTAGAGTTTTGAAACTTACAACTTTAGATGCACTTCAAGACTTGATTTTGATGATGACCAGCAACTAAGATGAATTTATTTACCTTAGATCTTCACCACCAATGCCAAAGGAACAGCCTTTATGCCACTCCTCTCTATGTTCACACACACTTGCAAAGATAGCTTAAAATCAAGAGTGCTAGCTCTATATTTGTGTATTAGGCAATGGAATTGTTTGAAAGACACAAGAACTCTTCTTGTTCTTTCTTCTTTTCTTTCTATCTTAGTCACCTTCCATGAGAGAATTAGAGCCAAAGGAATCTCTACCAATCCCACTAATAGTCTCATGGCTAAAAGAGAGAAGAAGAATAAAAGTGGCACCCACCATTATTCCTTTAATTCATTTAATATATATCACTTACTTTAGTCATGTGTGAGTGCCTTAAATTAGGTAGCAATTTCAGCCACTAACACTTAATAATTAAGAGATATATATTTTAATTTAAATTCTATTAGAATTTAAATTCAAATGGCATCATTTAGCTAATCAAAACAAACTTACTTAACTAAGGTAATTAGTTGCCAAATTTAACTAGGATTCCTAGTTTAAACTTTGGTTACTTAATTCCCTCTCAAGTATTATATTTGATTAATATAATTTAGGATATAATACTCAATTAACTTAATTATACATAGATAATTAATCATTGAAATTAAACCTAACACATGCCAGTAAATTTCTCTCATGACCAATTTTTAACAGTAAAAATCTGTTCACCCATTGCATGCATTAATTTGACTTTAAATAAAAGTCTAAATTAATTTTCAATACAATTTTAAGCCCAGTGCTTTATGTGCGATCCTATAGGTCCATTTAATGTTGGCAATGAATTAATAAATTAATTCAAAGGCTATATATATTCTCTAGCAAGATATTATAGCATTCCAAATTAAATGAAAATGCATATGGCATTTGGTGACCTAATGCAATTTCGCATAGTCCCTTACCCATAAATATCAGAATTAATATAAGGCATGGAACTAGTCATCCTTATATACATTAATTCATTTCTTGATATTCCAGTGACACTGAACTCTCAGATAAATAATGATTACTCATTATTTCATCTCGGTATGGCCATACACTTCTCAGTTCACTGATCAAGTGGCCGGTGATATTTTTTCTCTCTTATCGAGAGGGGTAATCCTTCACTTCTCTCATGCTCTCTAACATGAATCAGTGCATACCCAATCATACCCGTACTTGTCACTCTGTTACGAGCACGTTAGGTGTATGTCAAAGTACACAGTAATTCATAAAGAGTTTCATAGAGATTTCAGGTCTAAGAACTCCGATACAAAACTTGCATATGAGAAACACTTATGACTTGTACCATGTAGTGTTCTCATGAGCGGATCGAATCCAGATACCATGTTCTTTAACATGTATCTATGATCTCTGATTGACACTCTTGTCCTAATGATTCGTAAGACAGAACTCATAAGATCAGAGAGAGCATACTAGTCTTAATTCATTTGTTATTCCCATAACAATGACTGACTAGGGATATTTAGAATGATGTCTCATTTGTTTCAAGGTCTTACAATCCATGTGCCTCACACATGATAACTTAAACCGAAACGACATTCTTGGATAGTTTTATCAATTGATATGCACAGGAATACAAAAGATAAAACTAATGCCTCATTTTATTAATTTCAAGTGTTTCGTTACAATGCATTGGGGCTAGGGCTTACACTAACAATCTCCCACTAGCACTAGTCCCAATTGGGCATAGCCCTAAGACCGAACGCTCTCAAATGAGCTTCGTGCAGATTTGGACGTAACTGTTTCGTCAAAGGATCTGCTACATTGTCTTCACTTGATATCTTGCTAACCTCGACGTCCCCCACGATCAATGATTTCTCTGATCAAGTGGTACCTTCTGAGTATGTGTTTGGATTTCTGGTGTGACCGGGGCTCCTTGGCCTGTGCAATGGCCCCGTTATTGTCACAGAAAATTTCTAATGGATCTAGGACGCTTGGGACCACTCCTAATCCATTAATGAAATTTTTAATCCAAACAGCCTCTATTGCAGCCTCACTTGCTGCAATATACTCAGATTCTGTAGTTGAGTCGGCAACGGTTTCTTGCTTCGAGCTTCTCCAGCTGACAGCACCACCGTTCAAAACAAAAACAAACCCAGATTGCGATCTAGAATCCTGAGTGCTGGTCTGAAAAGCAGCATCGCATAACCTTGTATGACGAGCTCTTCTTGACCACCATACACCAAGAAGTGATCCTTAGTCCTTCGCAGGTACTTCAGGATCCCTTTTACAGCAGACCAGTGCTTCTCACCAGGGTCTTGCTGAAACCTACTGGTTATACTCAGTGCATGAGCAACATCCAACCTAGTACATAACATAGCGTACATGATAGATCCAATAGCAGATGCATATGGGATTCTACTCATGTTGTCCCTTTCCTCTTTGGTTTTAGGGCACTGTTCTTTAGTCAAAGGAACTCCCAAAGCCAAAGGTATGTATCCTTTCTTTGAGTCTCCCATACTAAAACGCTTTAGTACTTTGTCTATGTACTTTTCTTTGACTTAGTCCCAAAAGCCGATTCGATCTATCTCTATAGATTCGAATACCAAGTATTGTCTCGGCTTCACCTAAGTCTTTCATTGAGAAACATTTTCCCAACCATTGCTTAACCTTTTGCAATGTTGGAATGTCATTTCCAATGAGAAGGATGTCGTCCACATATAGGACTAGAAACACTACTATGGTCCCACTAACCTTCTTGTACACACAAGGCTCATCTTCGTTCTTGATGAAGTCAAAATCTTTGACTGCTTCATCAAAACGAAGATTCCAACTTCGGGATGCTTGCTTTAATCCATAAATGGATTTTTGAAGCTTGCAAACCTTCTTAGGATGCTTGGGATTGACAAAACCTTCAGGCTGTGTCATATACACATCCTCAAGTAAATTTCCGTTGAGGAAAGCAGTTTTGACATCCATTTTCCATATCTCATAATCATGATATGCAGCTATGGCAAGCAAGATCCTAATGGACTTGAGCATGGGCTACAGGCGAAAAGGTCTCGTCATAGTCTATACCATGAGTTTGTCGAAAACCTTTTGCTACTAGTCTACCTTTGTAGGTCTTATCAGCTTTTAGTTTGAATAACCACTTGCATTCAATTACCTTAGCACCTTCCGGTGGATCAACCAAGGTCCAAACCTGGTTATCGTACATTGATTGCATCTCGGATTTCATGGCTTCAAGCCAATTATCCGAGTTTGGGCTTTCAATAGCTTCTCGGTAGGTAGTAGGATCCTCACGATCTACTAACTCAATAGTGTCATTGTCAGTGATTAGAAATCCATATCTCTCAATCTCCTGACGTACCCTACCAGACCTTCTAGGTACTTGTGTAATGGGTTCTTGTTCCACAACTGGTTGTGAACTTGATCCCATTTCCAACTCATCCTTTATAGGAGTTTGTGGCACTTGAATTTCTCCAAATTCTACTTTACTCCCACTGTCTTTCTTGAGAAGGAACTCCTTTTCCAAGAAAACAGCCTTGCGAGCAACAAATACTTTGTTCTCGGCTTTGAGTAAAAGTAGTATCCCTTTGTTTCTTTGGGATAACCTACAAACAAGCAGACAGTCGATTTGGACTCTAGTTTGTCAGATGTTAATTTCTTAACATGTGCTTCACAGCCCCAAATATTGAGAAAAGACATATTGGGTTCTTTCCCAGTCCATACCTCGTATGGTGTCTTCTCAACTGCTTTAGTTGGAGTACGGTTCAATAGAAACGCAGCAGTTTCTAATGCATAACCCCAAAAAGAGATAGGAAGATTAGCTTGACTCATCATAGATCGAACCATGTCCAACAGAGTTCGATTTCTCCTTTCGGACACACCATTCCATTGCGGTGTTCCAGGAGGAGTGAGCTGTGAAATAATTCCACACTCTTTTAGATGATCATCAAACTCTTGGCTTAAGTATTCGCCACCTCGATCTGATCGAATGGCTTTTATACTTTTGCCAAGTTGTTTTTCTACTTCGTTCTTAAACTCTTTGAATTTCTCAAAAGTTTCAGACTTGTACTTCATTAGATAGACATAGCCATATCTACTGAAGTCGTCTGTGAAAGTCACGAAGTAGCTAAAACCACTTCTAGCTTGTGTACTTAATGGTCCACATACATCGGTATGTATTAGTTTCAATAAGCCATTAGTCCTTTCACCTTTCTTGTTAAAAGGACTCTTTGTCATTTTTCCATACAAACATGGCTCGCATGTGTCATAAGATTCTAAGTCAAATGACCCAAGCACTCCAGTTTTGTGGAGTCTTGAAATGCGTTTTTCGTTTGCATATCCTAAACGACAATGCCAGAAGTAAGTAGGGTTTAATTCGTTTGATTTAACCCTCTTTGTATTAATGTTGTATATAGACTCTTTGTTTTGTAAATCAAGGATATAAAGGCCATTTTGCAACATGGCATTGCCATAAGAAATGCCTTCGCGATGAATATGAGCATTG
Source organism: Excoecaria agallocha (assembly GCA_037975025.1). NCBI lineage: Eukaryota > Viridiplantae > Streptophyta > Magnoliopsida > Malpighiales > Euphorbiaceae > Excoecaria > Excoecaria agallocha. The sequence continues at coordinate 65,711 of JBBPFJ010000480.1, forward strand.
CCCTTTTTAATAACAAAATCAAATCATCATTATCCAAACATGAAACTGAAATAATGTTTCTGCTCATAGCAGGCACATAATAACAATTATTCAAAACAATACAAAGTCCGGAAGGTAAAGTGAGGTGATAGTCGCCTATCTCCATGGCAGCAACTCGTGCTCCATTCCCCACACGGAGGTCCACTTCATTCTTCCAAGTAACCGCCTATTTCTTAACCCCTGCACATTTGAACAAATGTGAGAACCACAACCGGTATCCAATACCCAAGTGGTAGAAATAGAAAGGTTAACTTCAACAACAAAAATACCAGAACTGGACGCCTTGGCTCCATTCTTCTTTTGTTCTTCCTTAAAGAGAGCGCAATTCTTCCTCCAATGCCCTATCTTGTTGCAATGGAAGCAAGTGCTCTCACTCTTTTTGAGTTTTGGTGCCTTGGGCTTGGATTGGGCCTGAGGTGCACTCCCAACTGACTTGGGTTTTCCCTTTCCCTTTCCCTTTCCCTTAGCTTGTCCCTTCTTAATTCCCTTTTTGAACCATTAGTACGGGATTGGTCCTTTCGAATGTTCTCCTCAGCATTCTTAAGCATCCCATGAAGCTCAGTAACTGACTTGTTCATTGCATGCATGTTATAATTCATCACAAATGGATCATAAGCAGCAGACAATGATCCTAAGATCAAGTCAGTGGCCAATTCCTTTGGCACTAGTACCTCAAGCTTCTCAAGAGTATCAAGATACCCTTTCATCTTGAGTACATGGGTACTAACAGAAGTACCCTCAGCCATCTTGTAAGAAATTAAAGCCTTTGTTGTCACGAACCTCTCGTGACGAGCTTGTTCTTGGAAACATCTCCTTGAGGTGCACCATGATCGCATAGGCCTCTTGGTCCATAAATTGCTTTTGCAATTCAGGCACCATAGTGGCCAGCATCAGACAGGTCACATCATTGGAGTCGCTCTTCTTGGTCTCAAAAGTTTCCTTTTGAACCGCAGAGGCGTTCCTTCCTGGTTCTTCAGGCAAGGGTGCATCCAAAACATACGACTTCTTCTCTTGCTTAAGAACTATTCTTAAGTTTCGAGACCAGTCTATGAAATTGGTGCCATTTAATTTGTCCTTTTCAAGGACCGATCGCAATGAGAAATTGTTATTTGAAGATGCCATTTTCAATCTACAATAAAATTTAGCAAGATTAAATGAGGTCTTATTAATGATCCCACAAACCGAATTAATATCCCCATAAATAATTCGCGTTAGTGATTTAATGTGGGCCAAGATCCACTTTTCACAACAACTTATTAGTCAAAGCTGAGCCTGTACACCTAATAAGTTAAGTTACTTAGGTAGGAAAAACTCCAATCATGTCTCGTACATGACTCTTGGATCAAATGGGCTAACATCAAACAATGTTATAGCACAAACCCATTTATAAGTTGCCTAGGTCCGAGCATCCCATTCCATGTTAAGTCCAACCTACATTCACAACCCATGCCTCACAAAGATAATCGGGCGCATCTAGGACTCCTAGTCTACGTGACCGATGATCGATGCCTTGACATGTTTCGAATTAGGAAGGCAACTTTGTGACTTACTATTTTTAGGGATTCATTTTATTACGGCTTACATGGCATACGATTTGTCATCCATACATAGCATGCATATATATATAATTGCATAAAGTAAAGCGTGACAAACATGGGCCCAAAAACCTACAACTAAGATTCTATACTATTACATAAGAATCTTCGAGTTGGGCTTCTCCACTTCGGTGGGCTTCGTCTTGATTTACAAAGTCTTCAAATAAATTCTATTCTAAGAAATAAATGAAACTTTTACAATAAAATATAATGGCACGCAGGCCATATTTAATTACAAAAACCCAGGGCCCATGAATGCACCATGCATATCCATTCATCACACCAAACAAGCAAATAAATATACATAGCATTCATGGATCAGACAAAGTCCAATTTTAATCAATTTAGCCAAGCCCATTAATGGAAATTGTGTACTTGAACCTTTAAGAGAAGACCCCGTGATGGGCCTGGGCCGAAGCCCAATGGACTAAATCCTCTTATTGAATAAGTTCTCTTAAAAGCCCAAAACACAAACTAGTTAGATTTGTGCCATAAATCAACTCTAGTATAATTTCCAATTTTGCCATTTTTAATTTTATGTCATACAGCCCATAAACATTAAAAATACATATAATATGTACCAACATGAATTAAACATAAAATCATGAAGAACATATATATATAATACCCGGCATTCATGCAAAACAAACAAACAACAAAAACTAGTTGTTTAATGCTTATGTAATGCCATGAAATGCACAAACATTTAAATCAATTTTATGAGTCATTTAAAAAAACTAAATAAGTCCATAAACATTGATTTAATATTCTGTACCATTTAAATCTAAATGTGTTTTTTACCATTTTAATCAAAACAAAGCAAACAATGTTGATTAAACATGTAACAAACACAAACTAGTCTTTGTTTTAAGTGATTTTAAAATTAATCAATTAAATTGTCATGGACCAGAATTAAAACCAAATTTAAAATATGTCCAGACCTGATATTTAATCTTTAAAAATCACTTACAAACATGCCAAAATCAATTTTACATTTAATTTTGAAAACTAGTTGTTAAACTAGCAATTTACATGCCAACTAGCACCTAGTTTCATAATTAACATGTACCATCAGGTATAAATAATTAAATCCGACCATTACCAGCCCTAATAACATCTTAGGACAGTATATTAACATGTCATATTAATTATAATACCTATCTAATCAATTAAAATCGTTTTTACACCAAAACAATGCAAAAAACTCAAAACAGAAAATTTCAGATTTGCATGTTTTCAAAATAACGATTTTTAATTAATTTTTTCATGCATCTAAAGCACTAAAATAAGCATGTCTAGGCTCTGATACCACTGATGGAATTTGACATGGTATGATAATCATGATAGCACAGCGGAAAGACAAAAATTTTATCATGCATACCACGCAATCCATAAACTAGAATCGAAAACATGCAATTTTAGAGTTTTGAAACTTACAACTTTAGATGCACTTCAAGACTTGATTTTGATGATGACCAGCAACTAAGATGAATTTATTTACCTTAGATCTTCACCACCAATGCCAAAGGAACAGCCTTTATGCCACTCCTCTCTATGTTCACACACACTTGCAAAGATAGCTTAAAATCAAGAGTGCTAGCTCTATATTTGTGTATTAGGCAATGGAATTGTTTGAAAGACACAAGAACTCTTCTTGTTCTTTCTTCTTTTCTTTCTATCTTAGTCACCTTCCATGAGAGAATTAAGAGCCAAAGGAATCTCTACCAATCCCACTAATAGTCTCATGGCTAAAAGAGAGAAGAAGAATAAAAGTGGCACCCACCATTATTCCTTTAATTCATTTAATATATATCACTTACTTTAGTCATGTGTGAGTGCCTTAAATTAGGTAGCAATTTCAGCCACTAACACTTAATAATTAAGAGATATATATTTTAATTTAAATTCTATTAGAATTTAAATTCAAATGGCATCATTTAGCTAATCAAAACAAACTTACTTAACTAAGGTAATTAGTTGCCAAATTTAACTAGGATTCCTAGTTTAAACTTTGGTTACTTTAATTCCCTCTCAAGTATTATATTTTGATTAAATATAATTTAGGATTTAATACTCAATTAACTTAATTATACATAGATAATTAATCAATTGAAATTAAACCTAACACATGCCAGTAAATTTCTCTCGTGACCAATTGTTAACAGTAAAAATCTGTTCACCCATTGCATGCATTAATTTGACTTTAAATAAAAGTCTAAATTAATTTCCAATACAATTTTAAGCCCAGTGCTTTATGTGCGATCCTATAGGTCCATTTAATGTTGGCAATGAATTAATAAATTAATTCAAAGGCTATATATATTCTCTAGCAAGATATTATAGCATTCCAAATTAAATGAAAATGCATATGGCATTTGGTGACCTAATGCAATTTCGCATAGTCCCTTACCCATAAATATCAGAATTAATATAAGGCATGGAACTAGTCATCCTTATATACATTAATTCATTTCTTGATATTCCAGTGACACTGAACTCTCAGATAAATAATGATTACTCATTATTTCATCTCGGTATGGCCATACACTTCTCAGTTCACTGATCAAGTGGCCGGTGATATTTTTCTCTCTTATCGAGAGGGGTAATCCCTTCACTTCTCTCATGCTCTCTAACATGAATCAGTGCATACCCAATCATACCCGTACTTGTCACTCTGTTACGAGCACGTTAGGTGTATGTCAAAGTACACAGTAATTCATAAAGAGTTTCATAGAGATTTCAGGTCTAAGAACTCCGATACAAAACTTGCATATGAGAAACACTTATGACTTGTACCATGTAGTGTTCTCATGAGCGGATCGAATCCAGATACCATGTTCTTTAACATGTATCTATGATCTCTGATTGACACTCTTGTCCTAATGATTCGTAAGACAGAACTCATAAGATCAGAGAGAGCATACTAGTCTTAATTCATTTGTTATTCCCATAACAATGACTGACTAGGGATATTTAGAATGATGTCTCATTTGTTTCAAGGTCTTACAATCCATGTGCCTCACACATGATAACTTAAACCGAAACGACATTCTTGGATAGTTTTATCAATTGATATGCACAGGAATACAAAAGATAAAACTAATGCCTCATTTTATTAATTTCAAGTGTTTCGTTACAATGCATTGGGGCTAGGGCTTACACTAACATCATCCTTCT
>JBBPFJ010000480.1:70721-98185 GCA_037975025.1 Excoecaria agallocha
GCACCCCTTTCTATTTTGGGTCAGTTTTAAAAAAAAACACAAAGGATTACCCCTATGCATTTTGACTCATTTTTTCAGCAAAAAACACAATGTGGTACACTTCCGCATTTTGGTTCAGTTTTTCACCAAAAACTCAAAGGGTACCCAATTGCATTTTGGGTCAGTTTTTCACCAAAAACTCAAAGAGGTACCCCTTCGCATTTTGACTCAGTTTTTCACAAAAAATACAAAACGCGTACCCCTAAGCATTTTGACTCAGTTTTTCAGCCAAAAACTCAAAGGGTGCCCCTTTGCATTATAACTCAGTTTATCAGCCAAAAATTCAAAGGGGTACCCCTTTCCATTTTTGGTCAGTTTTTCACAAAAAACTCATAGGGGTACCCCTTTGTATTTTTTTGTCAGTTTTTCACCAAAAGCACAAAGGAGTAACCCTTTGCATTTAGGGTCAGTTTTTCACAAAAAACAGAAAGGTGTTCCCCTAAGCATTTTGACTCAATTTTTCAGCCTAAAACTCAAGGGGTACCCCTTTGCATTTTGGGTTAGTTTTTGACCAAAAACTCAAAGGGTACCCCTTTGCATTTTGGGTCAGTTTTTCAAGAAAAACACAAAAGAGTACCCCTAAGCATTTTGACTCAGTTTTTCAGCCAAATACACAATGGGGTACCCTTTTGCATTTTGGGTCTGTTTTTCACCAAAAACTCATAGGGGTACCCCTTTGCATTTTGGGTCAGTTTGTCACCAAAAACTCAAAGAGGTACCCCTTCACATTTTGGCTCAAATTTTCACAAAAAACACAAAGGCGTACCCCTAAGCATTTTGACTTAGTTTTTCAGCCAAAAACTCAAAGGGGCATCACTTTCCATTTTGGGTCAGTTTTCAAAAAAACACAAAGGAGTACCCCTATGCATTTTGACTCATTTTTTCAGCAAAAAACACAATGTGGTACACTTTTGCATTTTGGGTCAGTTTTGCACCAAAAACTCAAAGGGGTACCCAATTGCATTTTGGGTCAGTTTTTCACCAAAAACTCAAAGAGGTACCCCTAGGCATTTTGACTCAGTTTTTCACAAAAAACACAAACACGTGCCCCTAAGCATTTTGACTCAGTTTTTCAGCCAAAAACTCAAAGGGGTGCCCCTTTGCATTTTTACTCAGTTTATCAACCAAAAATTCAATGGGGTACCCCTTTCCATTTTTGGTCAGTTTTTCTCAAAAAACTCAAAGGGGTACCCCTTTCTATTTTGACTCAGTTTTTCCGCCAAAAACTCATAGGTGTACCACTTTGCATTTTGCATCAGTTTTTCACAAAAAACTCATAAGGGTACCCCTTTGTATTTTTTGTCAGTTTTTCACCAAAAACACAAAGGAGTACCCCTTTGCATTTAGGGTCAGTTTTTCACAAAAAACAGAAAGGAGTTCCGCTAAGCATTTTGACTCAATTTTTCAGCCTAAAACTCAAAGGGGTACCCCTTTGCATTTTGGGTTAGTTTTTCACCAAAAACTCAAAGTGGTACCCCCTTTGCATTTTGGCTTAGTTTTTCATAAAAAACACAAAGGAGTACCCCTAAACAATTTGACTCAGTTTTTCAGCAAATACACAATGGGGTACCCTTTTGCATTTTGGGTCTATTTTTCACCAAAAACTCAAAGAGGTACCCCTTTGCATTTTGGCTCAAATTTTCACAAAAAACACAAAAGCATACCCCTAAGCATTTTGACTCAGTTTTTAAGCCAAAAATCCAAAGGGGTACCCCTTTGCATTTTGGGTCAGTTTTTAACCAAAAACTCATAGGGGTACCCCTTTGTATTTTTTGTCAATTTTTCACCAAAAACTCAAAGAGGTACCCCTTTGCATTTTGGGTCAGTTTTTCACAAAAAACAAAAAGGAGTTCCCCTAAGCATTTTGACTCAGTTTTTCAGCCTAAAACTCAAAGGGGTACCCCTTTGCATTTTGGGTTAGTTTTCCACCAAATACTCAATGGGGTATCCCTTTGCATTTTGGGTCATTTTTTCACAAAAAATACAAAGGAGTACCCCTAAGAATTTTGACTCATTTTTTTAGCCAAAAACACAATGGGGTACCCTTATGCATTTTGGGTCATTTTTTCACCAAAAACTCATAAGGATACCCCTTTACATTTTGGGTCAGTTTTTCACCAAAAACTCAAAGACGTACCCCTTTGCATTTTCGCTCAGTTTTTCACAAAAAACACAAAGGCATACCCCTAAGCATTTTGACTCTATTTTTCAGCCAAAAACTCAAAGGGGTACCCCTTTGCATTTTGACTCAGTTTTTCACCCCAAAATTCAAAGGGGGTACACCTTTGCATTTTGGGTCAGTTTTTCACCAAAAACTTATAGGGGTACCCTTTTGCATTTTGGGTCAGTTTTTCACCAAAAACTCAAAGAGGTACCACATTGGATTTTGGCTCTGTTTTTCACAAAAAATACAAAGGAGTCCCCCTAAGCATTTTGACTCAGTTTTTCATCCTAAAACTCAAAGGGGTACCCTTTTGTATTTTGGGTTAGTGTTTCACAAAAAACTCAAAGGGTTACCCCTTTGAATTTTGGGTCAGTTTTTCACCAAAAACTCATAGGGGTACCCCTTTGCATTTTGGATTAGTTTTTTAACCAAAAACTCAAAGGGGTACCCCTTTGCATTTTAAGTCAGTTTTTACGAAAAACACAAAGGAGTACCCCTAAGCAATTTGACTCAGTTTTTCAGCCAAAAATGCAATGGGGTACCCTTTTGCATTTTGGGGTCAGTTTTTCAGCAAAAACTCATACCCCTTTGCATTTTGGGTCATTTTTTCACCAAAAACTGAAAGAGGAACCCCTTTGCATTTTGGCTCAGTTTTTCACAAAAAAAAAAGGCAAACCCGAAAGCATTTTTACTCAGTTTTTCAGCCGAAAACTCAAAGGGGTATCTCTTTGCATTTTGGGTCAGCTTTTCAGAAAAAATACAAAGGAGTTCCCCTTAGCATTTTGTCTCAGTTTTTCAGCCTAAAACTCAAAGGGGTACCCCTTTTCATTTTTGGTTAGTTTTTCACCCAAAAACTCAAAGGGGTAACCCTTTGCATTTTGGGTCAGTTTTTCACAAAAAATACAAAGGAGTTTCCCTATGCATTTTGACTCAGTTTTTCAGTCTAAAACTCAAAGGCGTACCCCTTTGCATTTTGGGTTAGTTTTTCACCAAAAACTCAAAGGGGTATCCCTTTGCATTTTGGCTTAGTTTTTCATAAAAAACACAAAGGACTACCTCTAAACAATTTGACTCAGTTTTTCAGCCAAATACACAATGGGCTACCCTTTTGCATTTTGGGTCTATTTTTCACCAAAAACTCAAAGAGGTACCCCTTTGCATTTTGGCTCAAATTTTCACAAAAAACACAAAAGCATACCCCTAAGCATTTTGACTCAGTTTTTAAGCCAAAAATTCAAAGGGGTACCCCTTTGCATTTTTGGTCAGTTTTTCACCAAAAACTCATAGGGGTACCCCTTTGTATTTTTTGTCAGTTTTTCACCAAAAACTCAAAGAGGTACCCCTTTGCATTTTGGGTCAGTTTTTCACAAAAAACCAAAAGGAGTTCCCCTAAGCATTTTGACTCAGTTTTTCAGCCTAAAACTCAAAGGGGTACCCCTTTGCATTTTGGGTTAGCTTTCCACCAAATACTCAATGGGGTATCCCTTTGCATTTTGGGTCATTTTTTCACAAAAAATACAAAGGAGTACCCCTAAGAATTTTGACTCATTTTTTTAGCCAAAAACACAATGGGGTACCCTTATGCATTTTTGGTCAGTTTTTCACCAAAAACTCATAAGGATACCCCTTTACATTTTGGGTCAGTTTTTCACCAAAAACTCAAAGACGTACCCCTTTGCATTTTCGCTCAGTTTTTCACAAAAAACACAAAGGCATACCCCTAAGCATTTTGACTCTATTTTTCAGCCAAAAACTCAAGGGGTACCCCTTTGCATTTTGACTCAGTTTTTCACCCCCAAAATTCAAAGGGGTACACCTTTACATTTTGGGTCAGTTTTTCACCAAAAACTTATAGGGGTACCCTTTTGCATTTTGGGTCAGTTTTTCACCAAAAACTCAAAGAGGTACCACATTGCATTTTGGCTCTGTTTTTCACAAAAAATACAAAGGAGTCCCCTAAGCATTTTGACTCAGTTTTTCATCCTAAAACTCAAAGGGGTACCCCTTTGTATTTTGGGTTAGTGTTTCACAAAAAACTCAAAGGGTTACCCCTTTGAATTTTGGGTCAGTTTTTTACCAAAAACTCATAGGGGTACCCCCTTTGCATTTTGGATTAGTTTTTAACCAAAAACTCAAAGGGGTACCCCCTTTGCATTTTAAGTCAGTTTTTACGAAAAACACAAAGGAGTGCCCCTAAGCAATTTGACTCAGTTTTTCAGCCAAAAACACAATGGGGTACCCTTTTGCATTTTGGGTCAGTTTTTCAGCAAAAACTCATAAAGGTACCCCTTTGCATTTTGGGTCATTTTTTTCACCAAAAACTGAAAGAGGAACCCCTTTGCATTTTGGCTCAGTTTTTCACAAAAAAAAATAAAAAGGCGAACCTGAAAGCATTTTTACTCAGTTTTTTCAGCCGAAAACTCAAAGGGGTATCTCTTTGCATTTTGGGTCAGCTTTTCAGAAAAAATACAAAGGAGTTCCCCTTAGCATTTTGTCTCAGTTTTTCAGCCTAAAACTCAAAGGGGTACCCCTTTGCATTTTAGGTTAGTTTTTCACTGAAAACTCAAAGGGGTACCCCTTTGCATTTTGGGTCAGTTTTTCACAAAAAAACACAAAGGAGTTCCCCTAAGCATTTTGACTCAGTTTTTCAGCCTAAAACTCAAAGGGGTACCCCTTTGCATTTTTTGTTAGTTTTTCACCAAAAATTCAAAGGGGTACCCCTCTACATTTTTTATTAGTTTTTCTCAAAAAACACAAAGGAGTACCCCTAAGCATTTTGACTCATTTTTTCAGCAAAAAACACAATGTGGTACACTTTTGCATTTTGGGTCAGTTTTTCACCAAAAACTCAAAGAGGTACCTCTTGGAATTTTGACCTCAGTTTTTCACAAAAAACACAAATGCGTACCCCTAAGCATTTTGACTCAGTTTTTCAGCCAAAAACTCAAAGGGGTGCCCCTTTGCATTTTGACTCAGTTTATCAGCCAAAAATTCAATGGGGTACCCCCTTTCCATTTTTGGTCAGTTTTTCACCAAAAACTCAAAAGGGTACCCCGTTGTATTTTGACTCAGTTTTTCCGCCAAAAATTCAAAGGGTACCCCTTTGCATTTTGCGTCAGTTTTTCACAAAAAAACTCATAGGGGTACCCCTTTGTATTTTTTGTCAGTTTTTCACAAAAAACACAAAGGAGTACCCCTTTGCATTTAGGGTCAGTTTTTCACAAAAAACAGAAAGGAGTTCCCTTAAGCATTTTGACTCAATTTTTCAGACTAAAACTCAAAGGGGTACCCCTTTGCATTTTGGGTTAGTTTTTCACCAAAAACTCAAAGGGGTACCCCTTTACATTTTGGGTCAGTTTTTCAAAAAAATACAAAGGGGTACCCCTAAGCATTTGACTCAGTTTTTCAGCCAAATACACAATGGGGTACCCTTTGCATTTTGGGTCTGTTTTTCACCAAAAACTCATAGAGGTACCCCTTTGCATTTTGGGTCATTTTTTCACCAAAAACTCAAAGAGAAACCCCTTTGCATTTTGGCTCAGTTTTTCACAAAAAAAAACAAAAAGTCGAACCCCAAAGCATTTTTATTCAGTTTTTCAGCCGAAAACTCAAAGGGGTACCCCGTTGCATTTTGACTCAGTTTTTCAGCCAAAAATTAAAAGGGGGTACCATTTTGCATTTTGGGTCAGTTTTTCACCAAAAACTCATAGGGGTACCCCTCTGTATTTTTTGTCTGTTTTTCACCAAAAACTCAAAGGGGTATCTCTTTGCATTTTGGGTCAGTTTTTCAGAAAAAATACAAAGGAGTTCCCCTTAGCATTTTGTCTCAGTTTTTCAGCCTAAAACTCAAAGGGGTAAACCTTTGCATTTTTGGTTAGTTTTTCACCAAAAACTCAAAGGGGTACCCCTTTGCATTTTGGGTAAGTTTTTCACAAAAAATACAATGGAGTTTCCCTATGTATTTTGACTCAGTTTTTACGTCCAAAACTCAAAGGGGTACCCCTTTGCATTTTGGGTTAGTTTTTACCCAAAAACTCAAAGGGGTATCCCTTTGCATTTTGGGTAAGTTTTTCACAAAAAACACAAAGGAGTTACGCTAAGCATTTTGACTCAGTTTTTCAGCCTAAAACTCAAAGGGGTACCCTTTTGCATTTTTGGTTAGTTTGTCACCAAAAACTCAAAGGGGTACCCATTTGCATTTTGGTCAGTTTTTCATAAAAAAACACAAAGGAGTACCCCTAAGCTATTTGACTCAGTTTTTCAGCAAAATACACAATGGGGTACCCTTTTGCATTTTGGGGTCTATTTTTCACCAAAAACTCAAAGGGGTACCCCTTTGCATTTTGGGTCAGTTTGTCACCAAAAACTCAAAGAGGTACCCCTTTACATTTTTGCTCAAATTTTCACAAAAAACACAAAGGCGTACCCCTAAGCATTTCATCTCAGTTTTTCAGCCAAACACCCAAAGGGTACCCCTTTGCATTTTGACTCATTTTTTAAGCCGAAAATTATAAGGGGTACCCCTTTGCATTATTGGTCAGTTTTTCACCAAAAACTCATAGGGGTACCCATTTGTATTTTTTGTCAGTCTTTCACCAAAAACTCAAAGGGGTACCCTTTGCATTTTGACTCAGTTTTTCCGCCAAAAATTCAAAGGGGTACCCCTTTGCATTTTGGGTCAGTTTTTCACAAAACTCACAAGGATACCCCTTTGTATTTTTTGTCAGTTTTTCACCAAAAATACAAAGGGGTACCACTTTGCATTTTGAGTCAGTTTTTCACAAAAAACACAAAAGAGTTCCCCTAAGCATTTTGACTCGGTTTTTCAGCCTAAAACTGAAAGGGGTACCCCTTTGCATTTTGGGTTAGTTTTTCACCGAAAACTCAAAGGGGTACCACTTTGCATTTTGGGTCAGTTTTTCACAAAAAACACAAAGGAGTTACGCTAAGCATTTTGACTCAGTTTTTAAACCTAAAACTCAAAGGGGTACCCCTTTGAATTTTGGGTTAGTATTTCACCAAAAACACAAAGGGGTAACCCTTTGCATTTTGGGTCAGTTTTTCACAAAAAACACAAAGGAGTTCCCCTAAGCATTTTGACTCAGTTTTTCAGCCTAAAACTCAAAGGGGTACCCCTTTGCATTTTGGGTTTGTTTTTCATCGAAAACTCATAGGGGTACCCCTTTGCATTTTAAGTCAGTTTTTACGAAAAACACAAAGGAGTACCCCTAAGCAATTTGACTCAGTTTTTCAGCCAAAAACGCAATGGGGTACCCTTTTGTATTTTGGGTCAGTTTTTCACCAAAAACTCATAGAGGTACCCCTTTGCATTTTGGGTCATTTTTACACCAAAAACTCAAAGAGGAACCCCTTTGCATTTTGGCTCAGTTTTTCACAAAAAAAACAAAAAGTCGAACCCCAAATCATTTTTACTCAGTTTTTCAGCCGAAAACTCAAAGGGGTACCCCTTTGCATTTTGACTAAGTTTTTCAGCAAAAAATTAAAAGGGGTACCATTTTGCATTTTGGGTCAGTTTTTCACCAAAAACTCATAGGTGTACCCCTCTGTATTTTTTGTCTGTTTTTCACCAAAAACTCAAAGGGGTATCTCTTTGCATTTTGGGTCAGTTTTTCAGAAAAAATACAAAGGAGTTCCCCTTAGCATTTTGTCTCAGTTTTTCAGCCTAAAACTCAAAGTGGTAAGCCTTTGCATTTTTGGTTAGTTTTTCACCAAAAACTCAAAGGGGTACCCCTTTGCATTTTGGGTAAGTTTTTCACAAAAAATACAATGGAGTTCCCCTACGCATTTTGACTCAGTTTTACGTCCAAAACTCAAAGGGGTACCCCTTTGCATTTTGGGTTAGTTTTTACACAAAAACTCAAAGGGGTACCACTTTGCATTTTGGGTCAGTTTTTCACAAAAAACACAAAGGAGTTACGCTAAGCATTTTGACTCAGTTTTTAAACCTAAAACTCAAAGGGGTACCCCTTTGCATTTTGGGTTAGTATTTCACCAAAAACACAAAGGGGTAACCCTTTGCATTTTGGGTCAGTTTTTCACAAAAAACACAAAGGAGTTCCCCTAAGCATTTTGACTCAGTTTTTCAGCCTAAAACTCAAAGGGGTACCCCTTTGCATTTTGGGTTAGTTTTTCACCGAAAACTCATAGGGGTACCCCTTTGCATTTTAAGTCAGTTTTTACGAAAAACACAAAGGAGTACCCCTAAGCAATTTGACTCAGTTTTTCAGCCAAAAACACAATGGGGTACCCTTTTGTATTTTGGGTCAGTTTTTCGCCAAAAACTCATAGAGGTACCCCTTTGCATTTTGGGTCATTTTTACACCAAAAACTCAAAGAGGAACCCCTTTACATTTTGGCTCAGATTTCACAAAAAAAAACAAAAAGTCGAACCCCAAATCATTTTTACTCAGTTTTTCAGCCGAAAACTCAAAGGGGTACCCCTTTGCATTTTGACTAAGTTTTTCAGCAAAAAATTAAAAGGGGTACCATTTTGCATTTTGGGTCAGTTTTTCACCAAAAACTCATAGGTGTACCCCTCTGTATTTTTTGTCTGTTTTTCACCAAAAACACAAAGGGGTATCTCTTTGCATTTTGGGTCAGTTTTTCAGAAAAAATACAAAGGAGTTCCCCTTAGCATTTTGTCTCAGTTTTTCAGCCTAAAACTCAAAGGGGTAAGCCTTCGCATTTTTGGTTAGTTTTTCACCAAAAACTCAAAGGGGTACCCCTTTGCATTTTGGGTAAGTTTTTCACAAAAAATACAATGGAGTTCCCCTATGCATTTTGACTCAGTTTTACGTCCAAAACTCAAAGGGGTACCCCTTTGCATTTTGGGTTAGTTTTTACCCAAAAACTCAAAGGGGTATCCCTTTGCATTTTGGGTAAGTTTTTCACAAAAAACACAAAGGAGTTACGCTAAGCATTTTGACTCAGTTTTTCAACCTAAAACTCAAAGGGGTACCCCATTGCATTTTGGGTTAGTTTTTCACCAAAAACTCAAAGGGGTACCCCTTTGCATTTTGGGTCAGTTTTTCACAAAAAACACAAAGGAGTTCCCCTAAGCATTTTGACTCAGTTTTTCAGCCTAAAACTCAAAGGGGTACCCCTTTGCATTTTGGGTTAGTTTGTCACCGAAAACTCAAAGGGGTACCCCTTTGCATTTTGGGTCAGTTTTTCACAAAAAACACAAAGGAGTACCCCTAAGCTATTCGACTCAGTTTTTCAGCCAAATACACAATGGGGTACCCTTTTGCATTTTGGGTCTGTTTTTCACCAAAAACTCATAGGGGTACCCCTTTGCATTTTGGGTCAGTTTTTCACGAAAAACTCAAAGTGGTACCCCTTTACATTTTTGCTCAAATTTTCACAAAAAACACAAAGGCGTACCCCTAAGCATTTCATCTCATTTTTTAAGCTAAACACCCAAAGGGGTACCCCTTTGCATTTTGACTCATTTTTTAAGCCGAAAATTAGAAGGGGTACCCCTTTGCATTATTGGTCAGTTTTTCACCAAAAACTCATAGGGGTACCCCTTTGTATTTTTTGTCAGTTTTTCACCAAAAACTCAAAGGGGTACCCTTTGCATTTTGACTTAGTTTTTCCGCCAAAAATTCAAAGGGGTACCCCTTTGCATTTTGGGTAAGTTTTTCACATAAAACTCACAAGGATACCCCTTTGTATTTTTTGTCAGTTTTTCACCAAAAATACAAAGGGGTACCCCTTTGCATTTTGGGTCAGTTTTTCACAAAAAACACAAATGAGTTCCCCTAAGCATTTTGACTCAGTTTTTCAGCCTAAAACTCAAAGGGGTACCCCTTTGCATTTTGGGTTGGTATTTCACCAAAAACTAAAAGGGGTAACCCTTTGCATTTTGGGTCAGTTTTTCACAAAAAACACAAAGGAGTTCCCATATGCATTTTGACTCAGTTTTTCAGCCTAAAACTCAAAGGGGTACCCCTTTGCATTTTGGGTTAGTTTTTCACCGAAAACTCAAAGGGCTACCGCTTTGCATTTTGGGTCAGTTTTTCACAAAAAATACAAAGGAGTTACGCTAAGCATTTTGACTCGGTTTTTAAACCTAAAACTCAAAGGGGTACCCCTTTGCATTTTGGGTTAGTATTTCACCAAAAACACAAAGGGGTAACCCTTTGCATTTTGGGTCAGTTTTTCACAAAAAACACAAAGGAGTTCCCCTAAGCATTTTGACTCAGTTTTTCAGCCTAAAACTCAAAGGGGTACCCCTTAGCATTTTGGGTTAGTTTTTCACCGAAAACTCATAGGGGTACCCCTTTGCATTTTAAGTCAGTTTTTACGAAAAACACAAAGGAGTACCCCTAAGCAATTTGACTCAGTTTTTCAGCCAAAAACACAATGGGGTACCCTTTTGTATTTTGGGTCAGTTGTTCACCAAAAACTCATAGAGGTACCCCTTTGCATTTTGGGTCATTTTTACACCAAAAACTCAAAGAGGAACCCCTTTGCATTTTGGCTCAGTTTTTCACAAAAAAAAACAAAAAGTCGAACCCCAAATCATTTTTACTCAGTTTTTCACCAAAAACTCAAAGGGGTATCTCTTTGCATTTTGGGTCAGTTTTTCAGAAAAAATACAAAGGAGTTCCCCTTAGCATTTTGTCTCAGTTTTTCAGCCTAAAACTCAAAGGGGTAAGCCTTTGCATTTTTGGTTAGTTTTTCACCAAAAACACAAAGGGGTACCCCTTTGCATTTTGAGTAAGTTTTTCACAAAAAATACAATGGAGTTCCCCTATGCGTTTTGACTCAGTTTTACGTCCAAAACTCAAAGGGGTACCCCTTTGCATTTTGGGTTAGTTTTTACCCAAAAACTCAAAGGGGTATCCCTTTGCATTTTGGGTAAGTTTTTCACAAAAAACACAAAGGAGTTACGCTAAGCATTTTGACTCAGTTTTTCAACCTAAAACTCAAAGGGGTACCCCATTGCATTTTGGGTTAGTTTTTCACCAAAAACTCAAAGGGGTACCCCTTTGCATTTTGGGTCAGTTTTTCACAAAAAACACAAAGGAGTTCCCCTAAGCATTTTGACTCAGTTTTTCAGCCTAAAACTCAAAGGGGTACCCCTTTGCATTTTGGGTTAGTTTGTCACCGAAAACTCAAAGGGGTACCCCTTTGCATTTTGGGTCAGTTTTTCACAAAAAGCACAAAGGAGTACCCCTAAGCTATTCGACTCAGTTTTTCAGCCAAATACACAATGGGGTACCCTTTTGCATTTTGGGTCTGTTTTTCACCAAAAACTCATAGGGGTACCCCTTTGAATTTTGGGTCAGTTTGTCACGAAAAACTCAAAGAGGTACCCCTTTACATTTTTGCTCAAATTTTCACAAAAAACACAAAGGCGTACCCCTAAGCATTTCATCTCATTTTTTAAGCTAAACACCCAAAGGGGTACCCCTTTGCATTTTGACTCATTTTTTAAGCCGAAAATTATAAGGGGTACCCCTTTGCATTATTGGTCAGTTTTTCACCAAAAACTCATAGGGGTACCCTTTGCATTTTGACTTAGTTTTTCCCCCAAAAATTCAAAGGGGTACCCCTTTGCATTTTGGGTCAGATTTTCACATAAAACTCACAAGGATACCCCTTTGTATTTTTTGTCAGTTTTTCACCAAAAATACAAAGGGGTACCCCTTTGCATTTTGGGTCAGTTTTTCACAAAAAACACAAATGAGTTCCCCTAAGCATTTTGACTCAGTTTTTCAGCCTAAAACTCAAAGGGGTACCCCTTTTCATTTTGGGTTAGTATTTCACCAAAAACTCAAAGGGGTAACCCTTTGCATTTTGGGTCAGTTTTTCACAAAAAACACAAAGGAGTTCCCCTAAGCATTTTGACTCAGTTTTTCAGCCTAAAACTCAAAGGGGTACCCCTTTGCAATTTGGGTTAGTTTTTCACCGAAAACTCAAAGGGGTACCCCTTTGCATTTTGGGTCAGTTTTTCACAAAAAACACAAAGGAGTTACGCTACGCATTTTGACTCGGTTTTTAAACCTAAAACTCAAAGGGGTACCCCTTTGCATTTTGGGTTAGTATTTCACAAAAAACACAAAGGGGTAACCCTTTGCATTTTGGGTCAGTTTTTCACAAAAAACACAAAGGAGTTCCCCTAAGCATTTTGACTCAGTTTTTCAGCCTAAAACTCAAAGGGGTACCCCTTTGCATTTTGGGTTAGTTTTTCACCGAAAACTCATAGGGGTACCCCTTTGCATTTTAAGTCAGTTTTTACGAAAAACACAAAGGAGTACCCCTAAGCAATTTGACTCAGTTTTTCAGCCAAAAACACAATGGGGTACCCTTTTGTATTTTGGGTCAGTTGTTCACCAAAAACTCATAGAGGTACCCCTTTGCATTTTGGGTCATTTTTACACCAAAAACTCAAAGAGGAACCCCTTTGCATTTTGGCTCAGTTTTTCACAAAAAAAACAAAAAGTCGAACCCCTAATCATTTCTACTCAGTTTTTCAGCCGAAAACTCAAAGGGGTACCCCTTTGCATTTTGACTAAGTTTTTCAGCAAAAAATTAAAAGGGGTACCATTTTGCATTTTGGTCAGTTTTTCACCAAAAACTCATAGGGGTACCCCTTTGTATTTTTTGTCAGTTTTTCACCAAAAACTCAAAGGGGTATCTCTTTGCATTTTGGGTCAGTTTTTCAGAAAAAATACAAAGGAGTTCCCCTTAGCATTTTGTCTCAGTTTTTCAGCCTAAAACTCAAAGGGGTAAGCCTTTGCATTTTTTGTTAGTTTTTCACCAAAAACTCAAAGGGGTACCCCTTTGCATTTTGGGTAAGTGTTTAACAAAAAATACAATGGAGTTTCCCAATGCATTTTGACTCAGTTTTTACATCTAAAACTCAAAGGGGTACCCCTTTGCATTTTGGGTTAGTTTTTCACCAAAAACTCAAAGGAGTTCCCCTAAGCATTTTGACTCAGTTTTTCAGCCTAAAACTCAAAGGGGTACCCCATTGCATTTTGGGTTAGTTTGTCACCAAAAACTCAAAGGGGTACCCCTTTGCATTTTGGGTCAGTTTTTCACAAAAAACACAAAGGAGTTCCCCTATGCATTTTGACTCAGTTTTTCAGCCTAAAACTCAAAGGGGTACCCCATTGCATTTTGGGTTAGTTTGTCACCAAAAACTCAAAGGGGTACCCCTTTGCATTTTGGGTCAGTTTTTCACAAAAAACACAGAAGAGTACCCCTAAGCAATTTGACTCAGTTTTTTAGGCAAATACACAATGGGGTACCCTTTTGCATTTTGGGTCTGTTTTTCACCAAAAACTCATAGGGGTACCCCTTTGCATTTTGGGTCAGTTTGTCACCAAAAACTCAAAGAGGTACCCCATTACATTTTTGCTCAAATTTTCACAAAAAACACAAAGGCGTACCCCTAAGCATTTCATCTCAGTTTTTCAGCCAAACACCCAAAGGGTACCCCTTTGCATTTTGACTCATTTTTTATACCGAAAATTATAAGGGGTACCCCTTTGCATTATTGGTCAGCTTTTCACCAAAAACTCATAGGGGTACCCATTTGTATTTTTTGTCAGTTTTTCACCAAAAACTCAAAGGGGTACCCTTTGCATTTTGACTCAGTTTTTCCGCCAAAAATTCAAAGGGGTACCCCTTTGCATTTTGGGTCAGTTTTTCACATAAAACTCACAAGGATACCTCTTTGTATTTTTTGTCAGTTTTTCACCAAAAATACAAAGGGGTACCCCTTTGCATTTTGGGTCAGTTTTTCACAAAAAACACAAAGGAGTTCCCCTAAGCATTTTGACTCAGTTTTTCAGCCTAAAACTCAAAGGGGTAAGCCTTTGCATTTTTGGTTAGTTTTTCACCAAAAACTCAAAGGGGTACCCCTTTGCATTTTGGGTAAGTTTTTCACAAAAAATACAATGGAGTTCCCCTATGCATTTTGACTCAGTTTTTACATCTAAAACTCAAAGGGGTACCCCTTTGCATTTTGGGTTAGTTTTTACCCAAAAACTCAAAGGGGTATCCCTTTGCATTTTGGGTCAGTTTTTCACAAAAAACACAAAGGAGTTACGCTAAGCATTTTGACTCAGTTTTTCAACCTAAAACTCAAAGGGGTACCCCTTTGCTTTTTGGGTTAGTTTTTCACCAAAAACTCAAAGGGGTACCCCTTTGCATTTTGGGTCAGTTTTTCACAAAAAACACAAAGGAGTTCCCCTAAGCATTTTGACTCAGTTTTTCAGCCTAAAACTCAAAGTGATACCCCTTTGCATTTTGGGTTAGTTTGTCACCGAAAACTCAAAGGGGTACCCCTTTGCATTTTGGGTCAGTTTTTCATAAAAAACACAAAGGAGTACCTCTAAGCTATTTGACTCAGTTTTTCAGCCAAATACACAATGGGGTACCCTTTCGCATTTTGGGTCTGTTTTTGACCAAAAACTCATAGGGGTACCCCTTTGCATTTTGGGTCAGTTTGTCACCAAAAACTCAAAGAGGTACCCCTTTACATTTTTGCTCAAATTTTCACAAAAAACACAAAGGCGTACCCCTAAGCATTTCATCTCAGTTTTTCAGCTAAACACCCAAAGGGGTACCCCTTTGCATTTTGACTCATTTTTTAAGCCGAAAATTATAAGGGGTACCCCTTTGCATTATTGGTCAGTTTTTCACCAAAAACTCGTAGGGGTACCCCTTTGTATTTTTTGTCAGTTTTTCACCAAAAACTCAAAGGGGTACCCTTTGCATTTTGACTCAGTTTTTCCGCCAAAAATTCAAAGGGGTACCCCTTTGCATTTTGGGTTAGTTTTTCACATAAAACTCCAAGGGATACCCCTTTGTATTTTTTGTCAGTTTTTCACCAAAAATACAAAGGGGTACCCCTTTGCATTTTGGGTCAGTTTTTCACAAAAAACACAAAGGAGTTCCCCTAAGCATTTTGACTCAGTTTTTCAGCCTAAAACTCAAAGGGGTACCCCTTTGCATTTTGGGTTAGTTTTTCACCGAAAACTCAAAGGGGTACCCCTTTGCATTTTGGGTCAGTTTTTCCCAAAAAACACAAAGGAGTTACGCTAAGCATTTTGACTCAATTTTTAAACCTAAAACTCAAAGGGGTACCCCTTTGCATTTTGGGTTAGTATTTCACCAAAAACTCAAAGGGGTAACCCTTTGCATTTTGGGTCAGTTTTTCACAAAAAACACAAATGAGTTCCCCTAAGCATTTTGACTCAGTTTTTTAGCCTAAAACTCAAAGGGATACCCCTTTGCATTTTGGGTTAGTATTTCACCAAAAACTCAAAGGGGTAACCTTTTGCATTTTAGGTCAGTTTTTCACAAAAAACACAAAGGAGTTCCCCTAAGCATTTTGACTCAGTTTTTCAGCCTAAAACTCAAAGGGGTATCCCTTTGCATTTTGGGTTAGTTTTTCACCGAAAACTCATAGGGGTACCCCTTTGCATTTTAAGTCAGTTTTTACGAAAAATACAAAGGAGTACCCCTAAGCAATTTGACTCAGTTTTTCAGCCAAAAACACAATGGGGTACCCTTTTGTAATTTGGGTCAGTTGTTCACAAAAAACTCATAGAGGTACCCCTTTGCATTTTGGGTCATTTTTACACCAAAAACTCAAAGAGGAACCCCTTTGCATTTTGTCTCAGTTTTTCACAAAAAAAAACAAAAAGTCGAACCCCAAATCATTTTTACTCAGTTTTTCAGCCGAAAACTCAAAGGGGTACCCCTTTGCATTTTGACTAAGTTTTTCAGCAAAAAATTAAAAGGGGTACCATTTTGCATTTTGGGTCAGTTTTTCACCAAAAACTCATAGGCGTACCCTTTTGTATTTTTTGTCAGTTTTTCACCAAAAACTCAAAGGGGTATCTCTTTGCATTTTGGGTCAATTTTTCAGAAAAAATACAAAGGAGTTCCCCTTAGCATTTTGTCTCAGTTTTTCAGCCTAAAACTCAAAGGGGTAAGCCTTTGCATTTTTGGTTAGTTTTTCACCAAAAACTCAAAGGGGTACCCCTTTGCATTTTGGGTAAGTGTTTCACAAAAAATACAATGGAGTTTCCCTATGCATTTTGACTCAGTTTTTACATCTAAAACTCAAAGGGTTACCCCTTTGCATTTTGGGTTAGTTTTTCACCAAAAACTCAAAGGGGTATCCCTTTACATTTTGGGTCAGTTTTTCACAAAAAACACAAAGGAGTTACGCTAAGCATTTTGACTCAGTTTTTAAACCTAAAACTCAAAGGGGTACCCCATTGCAATTTGGGTTAGTTCTTCACCAAAAAATCAAAGGGGTACCCCTTTGAATTTTGGGTCAGTTTTTCACAAAAAACACAAAGGAGTTCCCCTAAGCATTTTGACTCAGTTTTTCAGCCTAAAACTCAAAGGGGTACCCCATTGCATTTTGGGTTAGTTTGTCCCCAAAAACTCATAGGGGTACCCCTTTGCATTTTGGGTCAGTTTGTCACCAAAAACTCAAAGAGGTACCCCTTTACATTTTTGCTCAAATTTTCACAAAAAACACAAAGGCGTACCCCTAAGCATTTCATCTCAGTTTTTCAGCTAAACACCCAAAGGGGTACCCCTTTGCATTTTGACTCATTTTTTAAGCCGAAAATTATAAGGGGTACCCCTTTGCATTATTGGTCAGTTTTTCACCAAAAACTCGTAGGGGTACCCCTTTGTATTTTTTGTCAGTTTTTCACCAAAAACTCAAAGGGGTACCCTTTGCATTTTGACTCAGTTTTTCCGCCAAAAATTCAAAGGGGTACCCCTTTGCATTTTGGGTTAGTTTTTCACATAAAACTCCAAGGGATACCCCTTTGTATTTTTTGTCAGTTTTTCACCAAAAATACAAAGGGGTACCCCTTTGCATTTTGGGTCAGTTTTTCACAAAAAACACAAAGGAGTTCCCCTAAGCATTTTGACTCAGTTTTTCAGCCTAAAACTCAAAGGGGTACCCCTTTGCATTTTGGGTTAGTTTTTCACCGAAAACTCAAAGGGGTACCCCTTTGCATTTTGGGTCAGTTTTTCCCAAAACACACAAAGGAGTTACGCTAAGCATTTTGACTCAATTTTTAAACCTAAAACTCAAAGGGGTACCCCTTTGCATTTTGGGTTAGTATTTCACCAAAAACTCAAAGGGGTAACCCTTTGCATTTTGGGTCAGTTTTTCACAAAAAACACAAATGAGTTCCCCTAAGCATTTTGACTCAGTTTTTTAGCCTAAAACTCAAAGGGATACCCCTTTGCATTTTGGGTTAGTATTTCACCAAAAACTCAAAGGGGTAACCTTTTGCATTTTAGGTCAGTTTTTCACAAAAAACACAAAGGAGTTCCCCTAAGCATTTTGACTCAGTTTTTCAGCCTAAAACTCAAAGGGGTATCCCTTTGCATTTTGGGTTAGTTTTTCACCGAAAACTCATAGGGGTACCCCTTTGCATTTTAAGTCAGTTTTTACGAAAAATACAAAGGAGTACCCCTAAGCAATTTGACTCAGTTTTTCAGCCAAAAACACAATGGGGTACCCTTTTGTAATTTGGGTCAGTTGTTCACAAAAAACTCATAGAGGTACCCCTTTGCATTTTGGGTCATTTTTACACCAAAAACTCAAAGAGGAACCCCTTTGCATTTTGTCTCAGTTTTTCACAAAAAAAAACAAAAAGTCGAACCCCAAATCATTTTTACTCAGTTTTTCAGCCGAAAACTCAAAGGGGTACCCCTTTGCATTTTGACTAAGTTTTTCAGCAAAAAATTAAAAGGGGTACCATTTTGCATTTTGGGTCAGTTTTTCACCAAAAACTCATAGGGGTACCCTTTTGTATTTTTTGTCAGTTTTTCACCAAAAACTCAAAGGGGTATCTCTTTGCATTTTGGGTCAATTTTTCAGAAAAAATACAAAGGAGTTCCCCTTAGCATTTTGTCTCAGTTTTTCAGCCTAAAACTCAAAGGGGTAAGCCTTTGCATTTTTGGTTAGTTTTTCACCAAAAACTCAAAGGGGTACCCCTTTGCATTTTGGGTAAGTGTTTCACAAAAAATACAATGGAGTTTCCCTATGCATTTTGACTCAGTTTTTACATCTAAAACTCAAAGGGTTACCCCTTTGCATTTTGGGTTAGTTTTTCACCAAAAACTCAAAGGGGTATCCCTTTACATTTTGGGTCAGTTTTTCACAAAAAACACAAAGGAGTTACGCTAAGCATTTTGACTCAGTTTTTAAACCTAAAACTCAAAGGGGTACCCCATTGCAATTTGGGTTAGTTCTTCACCAAAAAATCAAAGGGGTACCCCTTTGAATTTTGGGTCAGTTTTTCACAAAAAACACAAAGGAGTTCCCCTAAGCATTTTGACTCAGTTTTTCAGCCTAAAACTCAAAGGGGTACCCCATTGCATTTTGGGTTAGTTTGTCCCCAAAAACTCATAGGGGTACCCCTTTGCATTTTGGGTCAGTTTGTCACCAAAAACTCAAAGAGGTACCCCTTTACATTTTTGCTCAAATTTTCACAAAAAACACAAAGGAGTACCCCTAAGCATTTCATCTCAGTTTTTCAGCCAAACACCCAAAGGGTACCCCTTTGCATTTTGACTCATTTTTTAAGCCGAAAATTATAAGGGGTACCCCTTTGCATTATTGGTCAGCTTTTCACCAAAAACTCATAGGGGTACCCATTTGTATTTTTTGTCAGTTTTTCACCAAAAACTCAAAGGGGTACCCTTTGCATTTTGACTCAGTTTTTCCGCCAAAAATTCAAAGGGGTATCCCTTTGCATTTTGGGTCAGTTTTTCACATAAAACTCACAAGGATACCCCTTTGTATTTTTTGTCAGTTTTTCACCAAAAATACAAAGGGGTACCCCTTTGCATTTTTGGTCAGTTTTTCACAAAAAACACAAAGGAGTTCCCCTAAGCATTTTGACTCAGTTTTTCAGCCTAAAACTGAAAGGGGTACCCTTTTGCATTTTGGGTTAGTTTTTCACCGAAAACTCAAAGGGTACCCCTTTGCATTTTGGGTCAGTTTTTCACAAAAAACACAAAGGAGTTACGCTAAGCATTTTGACTCAGTTTTTAAACCTAAAACTCAAAGGGGTACCCCTTTGCATTTTGGGTTAGTATTTCACCAAAAACTTAACGGGGTAACCCTTTGCATTTTGGGTCAGTTTTTCACAAAAAACACAAAGGAGTTCCCCTAAGCATTTTGACTCAGTTTTTCAGGCTAAAACTCAAAGGGGTACCCCTTTGCATTTTGGGTTTGTTTTTCACCGAAAACTCATAGGGGTACCCCTTTGCATTTTAAGTCAGTTTTTACGAAAAACACAAAGGAGTACCCCTAAGCAATTGACTCAGTTTTTCAGCCAAAAACACAATGGGGTACCCTTTTGTATTTTGGGTCAACTTTTCACCAAAAACTCATAGAGGTACCCCTTTGCATTTTGGGTCATTTTTCACCAAAAACTCAAAGAGGAACCCATTTGCATTTTGGCTCAGTTTTTCACAAAAAAAAAAACAAAAAGTCGAACCCCAAAGCATTTTTACTCAGTTTTCAACCGAAAACTCAAAGGGGTACCCCGTTGCATTTTGACTCAGATTTTCAGCCAAAAATTAAAAGGGGTACCATTTTGCATTTTGGGTCAGTTTTTCACCAAAAACTCATAGGGGTACCCCTCTGTATTTTTTCTCTGTTTTTCACCAAAAACTCAAAGGGGTATCTCTTTGCATTTTGGGTCAGTTTTTCAGAAAAAATACAAAGGAGTTCCCCTTAGCATTTTGTCTCAGTTTTTCAGCCTAAAACTCAAAGGGGTAAGCTTTTGCATTTTTGGTTAGTTTTTCACCAAAAACTTAAAGGGGTACCCCTTTGCATTCTGGGTAACTTTTTCACAAAAAATAAAATGGAGTTCCCCTATGGATTTTGACTCAGTTTTTACGTCCAAAACTCAAAGGGGTAACCCTTTGCATTTTGGGTCAGTTTTTCACAAAAAACACAAAGGAGTTACGCTAAGCATTTTGACTCGGTTTTTAAACCTAAAACTCAAAGGGGTACCCCTTTGCATTTTGGGTTAGTATTTCACCAAAAACTCAAAAGGGGTACCCTTTGCATTTTGGGTCATAAGTTTTTCACAAAAAACACAAAGGAGTTCCCCTAAGCATTTTGACTCGGTTTTTAAACCTAAAACTCAAAGGGGTACCCCTTTGCATTTTGGGTTAGTATTTCACCAAAAACTCAAAAGGGTAACCCTTTGCATTTTGGGTCAGTTTTTCACAAAAAACACAAAGGAGTTCCCCTAAGCATTTTGACTCAGTTTTTCAGCCTAAAACTCAAAGGGGTACCCCTTTGCATTTTGGGTTAGTTTTTCACCGAAAACTCATAGGGGTACCCCTTTGCATTTTAAGTCAGTTTTTACGAAAAACACAAAGGAGTACCCCTAAGCAATTTGACTCAGTTTTTCAGCCAAAAACACAATGGGGTACCCTTTTGTATTTTGGGTCAGTTGTTCACCAAAAACTCATAGAGGTGCCCCTTTGCATTTTGGGTCATTTTTTCACCAAAAACTCAAAGAGGAACCCCTTTGCATTTTGGCTCAGTTTTACACAAAAAAAAACAAAAAGTCGAACCCCAAACATTTTTACTCAGTTTTTCAGCCGAAAACTCAAAGGGGTACCCCTTTGCATTTTGACTCAGTTTTTCAGCCAAAAATTAAAAGGGGTACAGTTTTGCATTTTGGGTCAGTTTTTTACCAAAAACTCATAGGGGTACCCCTCTGTATTTTTTGTCTGTTTTTAACCAAAAACTCAAAGGGGTATCTCTTTGCATTTTGGGTCAGTTTTTCAGAAAAAATACAAAGGAGTTCCCCTTAGCATTTTGTCTCAGTTTTTCAGCCTAAAACTCAAAGGGGTAAGCCTTTGCATTTTGGTTAGTTTTTCACCAAAAACTCAAAGGGGTACCCCTTTGCATTTTGGGTAAGTTTTTCACAAAAAATACAATGGAGTTCCCCTATGCATTTTGACTCAGTTTTTACGTCTAAAACTCAAAGGGGTACCCCTTTGCATTTTGGGTTAGTTTTTCACCAAAAACTCAAAGGGGTATCCCTTTGCATTTTGGGCTAGTTTTTTACAAAAAACACAAAGGAGTTACGCTAAGCATTTTGACTCAGTTTTTAAACCTAAAACTTAAACTTCAAAGGGGTACCCATTTGTATTTTGGGTTAGTTTTTCACCAAAAACTCAAAGGGGTACCCCTTTGCATTTTGGGTCAGTTTTTCACAAAAAAAGACAAAGGAGTTCCCCTAAGCATTTTGACTCAGTTTTTCAGCCTAAAACTCAAAGGGGTACCCCTTTGCATTTTGGGTTAGTTTGTCACCGAAAACTCAAAGGGGTACCCCTTAGCATTTTGGGTCAGTTTTTCACAAAAAGCACAAAGGAGTTACGCTAAGCATTTTGACTCAGTTTTTAAACCTAAAACTCAAAGGTGTACCGCTTTGCATTTTGGGTTAGTATTTCACCAAAAACTCAAAGGGGTAACCCTTTGCATTTTGGGTCAGTTTTTCACAAAAAACACAAAGGAGTTCCCCTAAGCATTTTGACTCAGTTTTTCAGCCTAAAACTCAAAGGGGTACCCCTTTGCATTTTGGGTTAGTATTTCACCAAAAACTCAAAGGGGTAACCCTTTGCATTTTGGGTCAGTTTTTCACAAAAAACACAAAGGAGTTCCCCTAAGCATTTTGACTCAGTTTTTCAGCCTAAAACTCAAAGGGGTACCCCTTTGCATTTTGGGTTAGTTTTTCACCGAAAACTCATAGGGGTACCCCTTTGCATTTTAAGTCAGTTTTTACGAAAAACACAAAGGAGTACCCCTAAGCAATTTGACTCAGTTTTTCAGCCAAAAACACAATGGGGTACCCTTTTGTATTTTGGGTCAGTTGTTCACCAAAAACTCATAGAGGTACCCCTTTGCATTTTGGGTCATTTTTTCACCAAAAACTCAAAGAGGAACCCCTTTGCATTTTGGCTCAGTTTTTCACAAAAAAAACAAAAAGTCGAACCCCAAAGCATTTTTACTCAGTTTTTCAGCCGAAAACTCAAAGGGGTACCCCTTTGCATTTTGACTCAGTTTTTCAGCCAAAAATTAAAAGGGGTACCGTTTTGCATTTTGGGTCAGTTTTTTACCAAAAACTCATAGGGGTACCCCTCTGTATTTTTTGTCTGTTTTTCACCAAAAACTCAAAGGGGTATCTCTTTGCATTTTGGGTCAGTTTTTCAGAAAAAATACAAAGGAGTTCCCCTTAGCATTTTGTCTCAGTTTTTCAGCCTAAAACTCAATGGGGTAAGCCTTTGCATTTTTGGTTAGTTTTTCACCAAAAACTCAAAGGGGTACCCCTTTGCATTTTGGGTAAGTTTTTCACAAAAAATACAATGGAGTTCCCCTATGCATTTTGACTCAGTTTTTACGTCTAAAACTCAAAGGGGTACCCCTTTGCATTTTGGGTTAGTTTTTCACCGAAAACTCATAGGGGTACCCCTTTGCATTTTAAGTCAGTTTTTACGAAAAACACAAAGGAGTACCCCTAAGCAATTTGACTCAGTTTTTCAGCCAAAAACACAATAGGGTACCCTTTTGTATTTTGGGTCAGTTGTTCACCAAAAACTCATAGAGGTGCCCCTTTGCATTTTGGGTCATTTTTTCACCAAAAACTCAAAGAGGAACCCCTTTGCATTTTGGCTCAGTTTTTCACAAAAAAAACAAAAAGTCGAACCCCAAAGCATTTTTACTCAGTTTTTCAGCCGAAAACTCAAAGGGGTACCCCTTTGCATTTTGACTCAGTTTTTCAGCCAAAAATTAAAAGGGGTACCGTTTTGCATTTTGGGTCAGTTTTTTACCAAAAACTCATAGGGGTACCCCTCTGTATTTTTTGTCTGTTTTTCACCAAAAACTCAAAGGGGTATCTCTTTGCATTTTGGGTCAGTTTTTCAGAAAAAATACAAAGGAGTTCCCCTTAGCATTTTGTCTCAGTTTTTCAGCCTAAAACTCAAAGGGGTAAGCCTTTGCATTTTTGGTTAGTTTTTCACCAAAAACTCAAAGGGGTACCCCTTTGCATTTTGGGTAAGTTTTTCACAAAAAATACAATGGAGTTCCCCTATGCATTTTGACTCAGTTTTTACGTCTAAAACTCAAAGTGGTACCCCTTTGCATTTTGGGTTAGTTTTTCACCGAAAACTCATAGGGGTACCCCTTTGCATTTTAAGTCAGTTTTTACGAAAAACACAAAGGAGTACCCCTAAGCAATTTGACTCAGTTTTTCAGCCAAAAACTCAAAGGGGTACCCCTTTGCATTTTGGGTTAGTATTTCACCAAAAACTCAAAGGGGTAACCCTTTGCATTTTGGGTCAGTTTTTCACAAAAAACACAAAAGAGTTCCCCTAAGCATTTTGACTCAGTTTTTCAGCCTAAAACTCAAAGGGGTACCCCTTTGCATTTTGGGTTAGTTTTTCACCGAAAACTCATAGGGGTACCCCTTTGCATTTTAAGTCAGTTTTTACGAAAAACACAAAGGAGTACCCCTAAGCAATTTGACTCAGTTTTTCAGCCAAAAACACAATGGGGTACCCTTTTGTATTTTGGGTCAGTTGTTCACCAAAAACTCATAGAGGTACCCCTTTGCATTTTGGGTCATTTTTTCACCAAAAACTCAAAAAGGAACCCCTTTGCATTTTGGCTCAGTTTTTCACAAAAAAAACAAAAAGTCGAACCCCAAAGCATTTTTACTCAGTTTTTCAGCCGAAAACTCAAAGGGGTACCCCTTTGCATTTTGACTCAGTTTTTCAGCCAAAAATTAAAAGGGGTACCGTTTTGCATTTTGGGTCAGTTTTTTACCAAAAACTCATAGGGGTACCCCTCTGTATTTTTTGTCCGTTTTTCACCAAAAACTCAAAGGGGTATCTCTTTGCATTTTGGGTCAGTTTTTCAGAAAAAATACAAAGGAGTTCCCCTTAGCATTTTGTCTCAGTTTTTCAGCCTAAAACTCAAAGGGGTAAGCCTTTGCATTTTTGGTTAGTTTTTCACCGAAAACTCATAGGGGTACCCCTTTGCATTTTAAGTCAGTTTTTACGAAAAACACAAAGGAGTACCCCTAAGCAATTTGACTCAGTTTTTCAGCCAAAAACACAATGGGGTACCCTTTTGTATTTTGGGTCAGTTTTTCACCAAAAACTCATAGAGGTACCCCTTTGCATTTTGGGTAATTTTTTCACCAAAAACTCAAAGAGGAACCCCTTTGCATTTTGGCTCAGTTTTTCACAAAAAAAAACAAAAAGTCGAACCCCAAAGCATTTTTACTCAGTTTTTCAGTCGAAAACTCAAAGGGGTACCCCTTTGCATTTTGACTCAGTTTTTCAGCCAAAAATTAAAAGGGGTACCCTTTTGCATTTTCGGTCAGTTTTACACCAAAAACTCATAGGGGTACCCCTTTGTATTTTTTGTCAGTTTTTCACCAAAAACTCAAAGGGGTATCTCTTTGCATTTTGGGTCAGTTTTTCAGAAAAAATACAAAGGGGTTCCCCTTAGCATTTTGTCTCGGTTTTTCAGCCTAAAACTCAAAGGGGTAAGCCTTTGCATTTTTGGTTAGTTTTTCACCAAAAACTCAAAGGGGTACCCCTTTGCATTTTGGGTAAGTTTTTCACAAAAAATACAATGGAGTTCCCCTATGCATTTTGACTCAGTTTTTACGTCTAAAACTCAAAGGGGTACCCCTTTGCATTTTGGGTTAGTTTTTCACCAAAAACTTAAAGGGGTATCCCTTTGCATTTTGGGTCAGTTTTTTACAAAAAAACACAAAAGAGTTACGCTAAGCATTTTGACTCAGTTTTTAAACCTAAAACTCAAAGGGTTACCCATTTGTATTTTGGGTTAGTTTTTCACCAAAAACTCAAAGGGGTACCCCTTTGCATTTTGGGTCAGTTTTTCACAAAAAAAGACAAAGGAGTTCCCCTAAGCATTTTGACTCAGTTTTTCAACCCAAAACTCAAAGGGGTACCCCTTTGCATTTTGGGTTAGTTTGTCACCGAAAACTCAAAGGGGTACCCCTTTGCATTTTGGGTCAGTTTTTCACAAAAAGCACAAAGGAGTTACGCTAAGCATTTTGACTCAGTTTTTAAACCTAAAACTCAAAGGTGTACCCCTTTGTATTTTGGGTTAGTATTTCACCAAAAACTCAAAGGGGTAACCCTTTGCATTTTGGGTCAGTTTTTCACAAAAAACACAAAGGAGTTCCCCTAAGCATTTTGACTCAGTTTTTCAGCCTAAAACTCAAAGGGGTACCCCTTTGCATTTTGGGTTAGTATTTCACCAAAAACTCAAAGGGGTAACCCTTTGCATTTTGGGTCAGTTTTTCACAAAAAACACAAAGGAGTTCCCCTAAGCATTTTGACTCAGTTTTTCAGCCTAAAACTCAAAGGGGTACCCCTTTGCATTTTGGGTTAGTTTTTCACCGAAAACTCATAGGGGTACCCCTTTGCATTTTAAGTCTGTTTTTACGAAAAACACAAAGGAGTACCCCTAAGCAATTTGACTCAGTTTTTCAGCCAAAAACACAATGGGGTACCCTTTTGTATTTTGAGTCAGTTGTTCACCAAAAACTCATAGAGGTGCCCCTTTGCATTTTGGGTCATTTTTTCACCAAAAACTCAAAGAGGAACCCCTTTGCATTTTGGCTCAGTTTTTCACAAAAAAAACAAAAAGTCGAACCCCAAAGCATTTTTACTCAGTTTTTCAGCCGAAAACTCAAAGGGGTACCCCTTTGCATTTTGACTCAGTTTTTCAGCCAAAAATTAAAAGGGGTACCGTTTTGCATTTTGGGTCAGTTTTTTACCAAAAACTCATAGGGGTACCCCTCTGTATTTTTTGTCTGTTTTTCACCAAAAACTCAAAGGGGTATCTCTTTGCATTTTGGGTCAGTTTTTCAGAAAAAATAAAAAGGAGTTCCCCTTAGCATTTTGTCTCAGTTTTTCAGCCTAAAACTCAAAGGGGTAAGCCTTTGCATTTTTGGTTAGTTTTTCACCAAAAACTCAAAGGGGTACCCCTTTGCATTTTGGGTAAGTTTTTCACAAAAAATACAATGGAGTTCCCCTATGCATTTTGACTCAGTTTTTACGTCTAAAACTAAAAGGGGTACCCCTTTGCATTTTGGGTTAGTTTTTACCCAAAAACTCAAAGGGGTATCCCTTTGCATTTTGGGTCAGTTTTTCCCAAAAAACACAAAGGAGTTACGCTAAGCATTTTGACTAAGTTTTTCAACCTAAAACTCAAAGGGGTACCCCTTTGCTTTTTGGGTTAGTTTTTCACCAAAAACTCAAAGGGGTACCCCTTTGCATTTTGGGTCAGTTTTTCACAAAAAACACAAAGGAGTTCCCCTAAGCATTTTGACTCAGTTTTTCGGCCTAAAACTCAAAGTGATACCACTTTGCATTTTGGGTTAGTTTGTCACCGAAAACTCAAAGGGGTACCCCTTTGCATTTTGGGTCAGTTTTTCATAAAAAACACAAAGGAGTACCCCTAAGCTATTTGACTCGGTTTTTCAGCCAAATACACAATGGGGTACCCTTTTGCATTTTGGGTCAGTTTTTCACCAAAAACTCATAGGGGTACCCCTTTGCATTTTGGGTCAGTTTGTAACCAAAAACTCAAAGAGGTACCCCTTTACATTTTTGCTCAAATTTTCACAAAAAACACAAAGTCGTACCCCTAAGCATTTTATCTCAGTTTTTCAGCTAAACACCCAAAGGGGTACCCCTTTGCATTTTGACTCATTTTTTAATCCAAAAATTATAAGGGGTACCCCTTTGCATTATTGGTCAGTTTTTCACCAAAAACTCGTAGGGGTACCCCTTTGTATTTTTTGTCAGTTTTTCACCAAAAACTCAAAGGGGTACCCTTTACATTTTGACTCAGTTTTTCCGCCAAAAATTCAAAGGGGTACCCCTTTGCATTTTGGGTCAGTTTTTCACATAAAACTCACAAGGATACCCCTTTGTATTTTTTGTCAGTTTTTCACTAAAAACTCAAAGGGGTACCCTTTGCATTTTGACTTAGTTTTTCCGCCAAAAATTCAAAGGGGTACCCCTTTGCATTTTGGGTCAGTTTTTCACATAAAACTCACAAGGATACCCCTTTGTATTTTTTGTCAGTTTTTCACCAAAAATACAAAGGGTACCCCTTTGCATTTTGGGTCAGTTTTTCACAAAAAACACAAAGGAGTTC
>JBBPFJ010000481.1:0-48155 GCA_037975025.1 Excoecaria agallocha
TTTTCAAATTGAGAGAAGATTTTTAAAAGAAAAAGAAGAATATTTTGGGAGAAAAACTTTTAAATTACTCTATAATATTGGCAAAAATGCAAATATTCACCTAAAATTTTGCAAATATTTGATACAAATAATAAAAAAAGAAAGTCAAAGGTTGTTGCTACATGACTAATTTCCCATCCACATAATGTTGAACTTGCGAAATTGCACGCAAACGCGCATTAGAATGCTAAAGAATTAATTTTTTTTTTAAATTTTATTCACATAAATAAGATATTTAAAGCAAATAATGGAATACAAAAACAATTTTTCTCTTTCAACATGTACTTTTTTTTTTCTTGGCTTATATTTTGTTTTACAGTAGCCTTACGGAAACAAAAGTAATTTGCATAAAAATGCTCTAAAAAGTAGAACTCTCCCCAAAAAATACGTTTTTTCTTTCCCTTAAAATACTTCTTTTAAAATTTTCAATTTTATAAATATTTTTACTTTTTTTTTCCCTTAAAATGCTTCTTTTAAAATTTTCAATTTTACAAATATTTTTTTTTCTAAAAGTATCATTTTAAATTTTTTTACTCTTATAGTC
Source organism: Excoecaria agallocha (assembly GCA_037975025.1). NCBI lineage: Eukaryota > Viridiplantae > Streptophyta > Magnoliopsida > Malpighiales > Euphorbiaceae > Excoecaria > Excoecaria agallocha. The sequence continues at coordinate 584 of JBBPFJ010000481.1, forward strand.
TTATATCATGTCTAAAACATTTTCTTCTTTCACACGCTTCTTGTATTTTTTTTTTTTAAATTTCTTTTTCTTCTTCTTCTTTTCTTTTGACATTGAGTATTTATATTTCCAAAAATTTTAAAGTTTACAGTGACTTCCATCATTTTATGGTGACATAAAACATAGATTGCAAAAAATTTTTGAGGATGAAGGCTTGAGCAATCAAACTAAAATCAGATTAGTGATGGTTAACAATTTTTTGTTTCTTTTTTTTTTGAGATTTTATATATTATTGTTTGTTTATGAATAGATTTGTGGAATCAAATGGGAAGCAAAAACTCAAGAAAACAACCTAAATCTAAGAAAGTCATTATACGATTTGTTTGATCGGTAATTATTAGTTTTTTTTCCCTAAAAGGTGTTTGTGAAAATATTTAAAAAAAAATTTGTCCTTTAAACTTAAAAATTGATATTTGAATTGAGATATTCTTATATATATATATTTTTAAAATCTTAGATTTATATTTAGTTCTTGATTAATTTTGAAACTTTAAAATAACTACTTTGAATTGAATAACTTTCCATGAAACAAAAAAGTGTGTTTTTTCATGTCAGGTCCCAAAATGTGCTTTAGCAGGATTAAATTATGATTAAATATATAATTCGTAAGAATGAATGGGGTTTTAGCGTATAAAAGCATAAATGGTCATTAGAGATGTAACTGGAATTTTTGTATTTGTTGAGAGTACTTGAGAAATTATGTAATCTTTTACTTATGCATGAAATTAAGGATTAAATCGAAGGAAGAGTGAAAAAATGAAAAGAAACTCCATTAATAGAGCTTGAAGAGAGAAGAAATAAACTGGAAATTTTATCTATATTTTTCATCTCTCAAAACTATATGAAATACTGGTAACCGCCTCCATAACATAATGCCATTTCAGCATAAATAAGAAACACATGAAACTGTAGCTAACAGCTAGCTGTTTAACCAACCCACTAATCATTGAAAATATTCTACATCCCCCCCCCCCCCCCCCCCCCCCCCCTCAAGGTGGAGCTTGAAGTCAATCGCATAAGCCTAACTTGGACAAAGATGAGCAAAGAAAGAAGCAGATAGCACTTTTGTAAAAAGGTCAATGGGCTGCTGTTTGGAAGAAATATAGCAAGGTTGAACAAAATCTTGTTTATACTTATCTCGAACCAAATGAAAATCTATTTCCAAGTGTTTAGTTCTTTCATGAAACACTGGCAGTGATATGTAAAGCAGCCTGGTTGTCACAGCTAAGAGGAATAGGAAGTGGAATTTGTATAGTTGAAGATCTTGTAGCACATAATAAATCCACTGTAATTCACAAATAATAGTAGATATACTTTTATGTTTTGCTTCAGCTGAGGAACGAGAAACAGTGGTTTGTTTTTTAGTTTTTCAGAAAAAAGAGCATTTCCCAAGAAAATGCAATACCAAGTAAGTGATATTCTACTGAAAGGACAAGCAGCCCAATCAGCATTGCAAAAACCACGAAGTAAAAAATCATTAGTAGCTGGAAAAAAAAATCCTTTCGAAGGAGAAGTCTTCAAATAACGAAGAACATGCAGAGCTATAAGCCAATGTTGTTCGATATGATTTTGAACAAACTGACTAAGTTGTTGGGTAGCATGAGCAATGTCAGGTTTTGTAAATTCAAGATATAATAGGAGACCCACCAATCTGCAAAATTTATCAGGTCAGTAAGCAGAGGAGAAGAATCATCATCAAAACTGGATGTCTTCGATAGTGGCATGGTTGTCCTTTTTGAGCCCATTAAACCAACATCTTCAATAATGTCCGGAATATAGTTTCATTGATTCATATAGACACCCATTTCAAATCTAGCTAACTCAAGCCTAAGAAAATATTTAGCTAGGTCAATATCTTTGATTGTAAATTACTAGTGTAAAAACTCCTTTACCACATGTATGTCTGTCTCGGTAGGACCGGTAATGAGAACATCATCGATATATACCAGTAGAGCAACATAGCCTTCTGACAAATGCTTGAGAATAAAAAAGGTCATGAGATGATTAGACAAAGCCTATGCTTTTCAATTTGGAAGTGAACTCTTGATTCCATTGTATGGAAGCTTGTTTTAACCCATACAAGGATTGTTTTAGCTTACAAACTTGATTAGGATGTGCCTTAGCATATCCTTCTGAAGGAAGTATGTACAAATCTTCAGTTATATAATCATAAAGAAAGGCATTATTTATATCTAACTGATGAAGTGGCTAACCCTTTGCAGCAGTTACAGCAAGCAAAACATGCACAATCACCATTTTTGCAACAAGGGATAAACTTTCAGTATAATCAATGCCTTTAATCGATTATACTCCTTTGGCACTAATCTTGCTTTATGCCACTGCACACTACCATCTGGATCGAGTTTAATTTTATAAACCCATTTAGACTTAATAGCTCTTTTACCTTTTGGTAGCTCAGTAAGTTCCCAAGTATCATTATCTTCCGGAGCTTGCAATTCATCTTGCATAACTCTCATCCAACTGGGGTCAGTTCTTGCTTGATTAAAAGAACATGGTTCCTTGACAGTTGATACATTAGCTAAAAAAGATATATAACTAGATGTAATATAAGGTGAAATAACAAAGGGAAAAGTATGTGGGGTATATGAGGATGGTTTCTTGAATGATTTAGCAACCAAAATAGTAGCAGTGGAATGTACATTATTAGACACAAAATCATTTAACCACGATGGTTTTTGTTTATTTCTTTGACTTTTCCTGGTAGGAATAACATAGATAGGTGGATCGATGTCAAGTGAAATAGGAGATGGAGAAGAAGAAATAGGAAGAGAAGTCGATGAAGAGGTTATCATTTGTGGGGAAGAACTATAATTGGTGGAATCATCCATTAATAATGGAGTAGGAATACAAGGTCAATTTCTATGAGAAATATTTTGGAAAGGAAAATGACTTTCATAAAAAATGACATCTCTAGAAGTGAAACTCTGTGAGTTTAATGATCATACAACTTGTAAGCTTTTTGACAAGTGGATAACCAATGACAATGGATCTAAAAGCACGAATATCCAACTTATCTCTATGTGGTGAGGTATTACATGCATAACATAGGCAACCAAATATTTTCATGAATTGATAATTCAATTTCTTTTGGAATAAAACTTCAAAAGGGGATTGCCAGTTAAGGATGGATGAAGGAAGTCTATTTATGATGTAGGTAGTTGTTAAAATGGTATCTCCCTAAAAATGTTTCGATAAATTGGATTGAAACTTATTGGCACTAGCTATTTGTAAAAGATGTCAATGTTTTCTCTCAACAATACCATTCTGCTGAAGGTGTAAATACAAGTTTTCGTATGGATTATACCATGGCTAGAAAATAGGTTTGACAAGCAGAATTTGTGAATTATGTGCCATTATTAGTTCTAATGGTTTTTATAAGTAGTTGAAACTGAGTTTTGATCAGGTGTATAAATGTTTGTATGATTGAATGAGTTTGACTCTTACATTTTAGCAAATAAGTCCATGTGCTTCTACTATGGTCATCCACTATGGTTAAAATAAAATGAGCTCCACTTAAGGAGGCCTGTTTATACTAATCCCATAAATCCACATGTATTAGCTCAAAACGGGTTTGTGAATCGATTTTTCTCATAGGCAATGCAAGTCTAGTCTGTTTGGATTCATGACAAATATCACATGGTTGGTCAAAGATGAAAATTTTCATATCATTCAATTGAGAATTCAATTGTTTTGAAACAACTATAAAAGGATGGCCTAGTCTTTGGTGCCAAAAATTAGAACCACTAGCTTGATAACAATGAGCTAGTTTATTTTGTTTATTTGACAATTGGTTTGAAATCTTACAAATGAAATTTGGATCAAATGAATTGTGATCTATTATGTACAACCCCGCCGTTTAACCAGCCCATTAATCACCGAAAATATTCTACAAAAATCATGCGTGAAGTGATTTTAATCAAAGAGAATAACTGAATTTGAATTAACCAAGGATTAAAAATTTAGGACCAATGAAATGTTGACAACATGGTATATTCTAGAGTTTTGCCTCATTAAATAAGGCAAAAAATATCAACTCTAAAGAGAGGAGCGGCAAACCATGTGAGAGAGGAAAAAATTCAAGCTTTTCTTGCTCTTTTCTTCTTCATTGAACTTCTTCCAAATATTTTCTTTGAGCTTGAGGATAGAGAGAGAGAAAATGGGGATTAGGAGCACATGAGTTCATAAGGTGAGTAACAGGATTTGTATCAGCAGAAAATTTATTTTCTTCCTCTCTATTCCTTTATATGTAATTTGGAAAAGATATAATGGATTTTTAAATGTTTGTATTGAAGAAATACACACCGTTTTGTTATTTATTAGTTTTATCACGTGTTTCTTGCTCTCACGTGTTTCTTGTGTTTTGGTTAGTTTCGGTTTTAGTTTTTTCAGCAGATAGTTTTGTATAAATAGGAATACTCTGTTCTACTCTGTTTTCTAATTCTTTTCGTGTGAATGAAGAAATAAGAGGTATTCTTCATTTGTCTTTTTGGTTCTTGACAATGGTGTTTAGGGTTTGAACATGGTATCAGAGCCATTCATTTTCTTGGTTTTATAGAAGTAATTAGCTTCTTTGTTTTAGTGATTGAAGTGTAAACTTTAGACTTCAGATTCTTTGAATATATCAAGTTGTTCAAGATTGGTTTCTTGAATATTAGATCTGAGATCAAAAGTTTTGTTGATAATGGCGGTTACTGGCGATGATATGGAATCCACAGATACAAGAGAAGAAACTAGAAGGTTTATGCCACAAGCTCCAAGAGTTGCTGTTGAAGATGATCCGTTGTTGTTACATAACTCAGATCATCCTGGGATGGTGTTGGTGACGAATCTTTTGAATGTAAACAATTATATGAGCTGGAGTATATCTGTGGTGAATTCGTTGGAAGCTAAGGATAAACTCGATTTTATTGATGGTTCGATCAAACCACCGATTGATAATGCTTTAGAGTATAAACGTTGGAGGAAGGTAGATTGCATGATTAAACAGTGGATTCTGAATTCTATTACGAAAGAAATATCAGAGACATTCATTTACAGTCCATCTTCCAAGATCCTATGGGATTTGTTAGAAGAGAGGTTTGGAGATAGTAATAATACGCCTCAGATATATCAGATCCAAAGAGAAATAGCTTCTCTTGAACAGGGAAACAATTCTGTAACAATATATTACAGTAAACTTCACAAATGTTGGGATGAGATCTCAAGATTACAACCTGTTTCGATTTGTTCTTGTAGTGGATGTGGTTGTGGATTAAATAAGAAGCTTGAAGACATAGATACAAGGAATAAAGTGGTTCAGTTTTTAATGGGATTGAATCACAGCTTTGATAATATTAGGAGTCAAATATTGGCTTCTGATCCTTTGCCTAACGTGAATAAGGTTTATGGAATGGTTTTGCGCATAGAGAGACAATGAGAGATAAATATGATGCATGACAATGTTAATGGTAGTGCCATGCATATTAGAAGTACAGGAATTGATAAACACAATGGAGGGAAGGGTGGTTTTAAGAAGAAAGATGCAAAAAGAAAAGAAGATAAGTTTTGCGATTATTGTCGAACAGAAGGCCATGACAGGGACACTTGTTTTAAGTTGAATGGGTATCTAGAGTGGTACAAAGAATTGAAACAGAAGAAGAATGCTGGAAAAGGAGTTGGGAAGGATAAGCAGGCTTATATGGTTGAAACACCACTTGAGTGTGAAGAGGAGCAGTTAAAGACTGGAAATATGCAAAGTTTGCAAGAGCTTATACAACAAGAAATTGCTAGAGCTCTTAAAGGGAAACAGATGGCGGATTCTTCACAGTTAAACTTTGCACAAGTTGAATATGCATGTATGTCTTTAGAACAGTGTTTACCAACAAATGTGAAGTATTGGATCATAGACTCGGGTGCATCCACCCATATTTGTTCGAATAGAAGTTTTTTCCATAAGTTGGAACATGTTGAAAGACCTACAAAAGTCCATTTTCCTAATGGCATTATAACTCCTGTGAAGTATAAAGGCACTATACAGTTATTTTCTTTAACCCTATTGAATGTCCTATATATCCCGTCTTTTAAACATAACCTTTTGTCTGTCAATCAAATTTCCAATGATTCTTCACTCTTGCTTCAATTTTACCCGGATTCTTGTTTGTTACAGGAATTGAAGAGTGAAAAGCTTCTAGCCAAGAGCCATGTTCTTGATCACCTTTATGTTTTAGATCAAACTTCTTTCTTCAATAATTCTCTTTGTAATCATGATAAAACCATTTCTTTCTTTCCTTCAAAGTCCTGTAAAACTGTCTGTGATATAAATAATGCATCTACGACTGTTGATACTAAACAGTTATGGCATCAAAGATTGGGTCATCCATCATCCAATGTAATGAAGCATTTGTTCATAAATAATGGAAATGTAAGTGGTTTTACTAAGCTTACCAGTGTTTGTGAGATTTGTCCTCTGGCAAAACAAACACGATTGCCTTTTTCGAACAGTGTCTCTCGTTCTTTTGCTAAGTTTGATGTTGTGCATGTTGATGTTTGGGGTCCATATGCTCATGCCTCAATTTCAGGCGCACATTACTTCTTGACTATTGTTGACGATTACAGTAGATGTACTTGGACATATTTGATGGCGCAGAAGTCTCAAACATCGACGCTTTTATCGTTGTTCATTACTATGGTTCAGAATCAGTTTGGCAGCAGAATTAAGACTTTGAGGTCTGATAATGGAGGGGAATTTATTGGGCATAGTTGTCAAGATTTACTGCAGCAATATGGTATTCTTCATCAGAAATCATGTCCATATACTCCACAGCAGAATGGAGTTGTTAAGCGCAAACATAGACATCTTATTCAGGTGGCTAGAGCTCTCCTTCATCAAGCTTTTTTGCCAAAAGTTTTCTGGGGACATGCAGTCTTACATGCTACAACGTTGATTAACTTGTTACCTTCTGCACTTCTTAATTGGAAGACCCCTTACCAAATGTTGTTTGACAAAGAGCCATCATATGCTCATCTTAAAGTTTTTGGGTGTCTCTGTTTTTGTACTGATAACAGACCCCATAGAGACAAGTTTGATTCTCGTGCCATAGAAGGGATTTATCTTGGCGTTTCACCTGGACAAAAGGCTAGCAAGGTGTATGATTTGAAGACTAAACGTTGTTTTGTTACTAGAGATATGATTTTTCATGAAGCAGTTTTCCCTTTTCAGAAGCGTAATTTCACAATATCTCCTTTACCACCAACCTCAATTGTTCCTGTTCATCTAGATGATGTTCCACCCTCAGTTAATGATGAACCAGGAGTTACTGATGTGTGTCCAAATGGTGTACCTGCTTCTGACTCAGCTGTAGTCACGGATATTGTATGTCCAGTTGAAATACCACTTCCAACAATGCCTAGGAGAAGTGCAAGACAGTCTAAACCTCCTATTTGGCTTAGTGATTTTCACACTAATGCAGTTCATCGGTGTTTACCGCTTGTTCCTGATCAAATTCATAAGCCTACTTCTTATACACCTCCTACTTTTCCTTTTATATCTTCTCCTCATTTTTCAAATGATTATCGGTGTTTTTTGACTAACATGTCAAACATTACAGAACCAGCTTCATACATTGCAGCAAAGGGTAATCCACATTGGGAGCAAGCCATGACTGATGAGTTAACAGCCTTAGAGAAGAATCATACATGGGAAGTTGTTAATTTGCCACCAGGGAAACACGCTATTGGTTCTAAATGGGTGTACAAAATTAAATTCAAACCTGATGGTACCGTTGATCGGTATAAAGCCAGGCTCGTAGCAAAGGGGTACAATCAAGTTGAAGGCCTTGACTTCACAGACAGTTTTTCTCCTGTTGCTAAGGCTGTTACTGTCCGTGTTTTCTTTGCTTTAACAGCAGCTCAAGGATGGGTTTTGCATCAGCTTGATATTAATAACGCATTTCTCCATGGTCATCTTGATGAAGAAGTATATATGCATCCTCCTCCTGGTTATTCCAAAGTCCAGTCTCCTCAAGTTTGTCTTTTAAAAAAATCACTTTATGGCTTGAAACAGGCTTCCCGACAGTGGAATGTTGCACTTACTCGTCAACTTTGTGCTTATGGTTTTCAGCAATCTTCTGCTGATAGTTGTTTGTTTGTTTACACCCATGATGGTGTTTTTCTTGCAGTTCTCATTTATGTAGATGATATGTTACTCACTGGGAGTTCTCTTACAGCGATTTCACAAGTCAAACAATTTATGGATGCTCGATTTACTATCAAAGATCTTGGTGTTGCCAAATATTTTCTTGGCTTGGAGATTGCAAGATCTGAGGCTGATTTATATGTTAATCAACGCAAGTATGTTCTTGATTTAGTGACTGAAGTTGGGGTGCTAGGTGCTAAACCCGTCTCTACTCCACTTCAAAAAGGAGTTAAATTGACCTCTACTTCTCATTCTGGTGATCTTTTACCTGATGCCCAGCCTTACCGTCGAATGATTGGCAAGTTATTGTATTTGGGCTTCACTCGACCAGATATTACCTTTGCTGTCCATCAGCTTAGCCAATTTGTTCAAGCTCCTCAAGTTTTACATTGGCAGTGTGCTCTCCATCTTCTTAAGTATTTGAAGAATTCACCTTCTTTAGGGTTGTTCTTTCTTGCTACAAGTTCCTCTGTTTTGACTGCCTATTGTGATGCAGATTGGGGTGCCTGTTCAGATACTCGTCGCTCTATTACTGGGTTTTGTATCTATCTTGGTTCTTCCTTGATTTCTTGGAAAAGCAAGAAGCAACCTACGATTTCTAGATCTTCTGCTGAGGCTCAGTATCGTAGTATGGCCATGACTGTTTGTGAACTTCAGTGGCTGAGTTATTTGTTTCGTGATCTTCGTCTTCCTATTCATCTTCCTGTTTCTCTGAAGTGTGACAACAAAGCAGCCCTCCACATTGCTGCTAATCCTGTTTTTCATGAACGCACTAAACACATTGACATTGATTGTCATGTTGTTCGTGATCAGCTCAAGCTTGGATTTATTGAAACATCTTATTTGGCTTATTCGTTGCAAGTTGCTGATATTTTCACCAAGGCTTTGGCTTTCCCTTTATTTCTTAAGCTCTGTCGCAAGTTGGGTTTGGTTGATTACCACTCTCCAACTTGAGGGGGGGCTGAAGAAATACACACCGTTTTGTTATTTATTAGTTTTATCACGTGTTTCTTGCTCTCACGTGTTTCTTGTGTTTTGGTTAGTTTCAGTTTTAGTTTTTTCAGCGGATAGTTTTGTATAAATAGGAATACTCTGTTTTCTAATTCTTTTCGTGTGAATGAAGAAATAAGAGGTATTCTTCATTTGTCTTCTTGGTTCTTGACAATGGTGTTTAGGGTTTGAACATGTATTGGGGCTCTTGGTATAAGCTGAAGACCAAGTAAAGAGCAAAGGCAAGAAAAAAGTATAGAGATAGAAGAAGAACAAGCTTCAAGAGGTAAGGGAATTTTTGTGTGTCTGAGTTTAAGCTTAATTTTGTTATTGATATCTTTAAATGTGTATATAATATGTGGACGTGTGTTAGGGATGGAAATATGTATAAGTAAGGTAGTTGGTGAGTAAAAAAGGTTAGAGGATAGAAATTGTGGCAGGAAACCTTAGACATGCTGAATTTGTTTTGGTTATAATTAGAGCTAGAGAGCTCTAATTGGAGTAATTTCAAAGGGAGTTTAAACTAGACTTCCATACCTTCATTTGATATGAGAAATTTGAGATTGATTATATATCTAAGGTGAATAAAAATAGGTTTGAAGTAGGTTGATGATAGTAAATCTATCAACTAGAGTAGCTTAAGTGTTTATAGTGATAATTGATGTTTTAGATGCCTTAATGATTTAATTTTTGTGTCCATAGAAACTAGAGATATAGATTTACATTTGATAAGGAGGCAATTTGTTCTAAAAATCTTCTTTACTTATTTATATTAGTTGTGCATAGTAGATTAGAGAACGAAGTGTTGGAAATCCGGTTTCCAGCATCAACCCCGACTGGATTGAAAACCAATCTAGTCGAGTGCCTTGCCTACGTACTGGATTGAATTATGACAACCTACCCAACTGAATTGAAAATCAATCTAGTCGAGTCACCTGGAGTTGTACTTATTTGGAATCAATCCTATTGGGCTGATTGGTACGTTTGAGTACATAACCTTACCCACCTAATTGGATTGAAGTTCCCTCCCCTGTCCAACTTATATGTGAATTTTATGCCCCCAAAATTTTTCAAACGCAAACCGAAAAAGGGCATATGTTCATTAATCCTTATAAATACTTATTCAAGATTAATGTATAATGCTATGTACATCAAATGAGTGATTAAATGTTGAGGTATGTACTTTAATAACATGCTTGTAAATAAAGTATATAAGTCCACAAGTGTTTACTTTTGTGTTTTAATGAATTTTTATAGTATGTATGACTGAGTTTTTAATCTAAGTGTGTTAGATTGTTATTCTCAAACAGTTATATGAATCTTATACAGTGGCATACTTTGAAATGTATAAAGACTATATGAACATAAGTATATGAAATGAAACATCAGTGAATGATTAGAACTTAATTATAGCCTAAATTTCGCATAGTCATAGATAGACAGGCATGCTTATAAAGGATAGTGATTGCACTGCTGGTATGGGTACCGAACGGTGTCTAGTGTTTGATACTGCTTGTTGGTATCTAGTATTTTTTGTTGTCCGCTGTTAATAGAAATTTAGGCAATCAAGATATTTCAACTAGAAAATAATAACAAATGTTTTGTTATTAATAGTATAATGGAATGGCGAATCATTACAATGTTAATGTTTTTTCTTGCCGTTATTAGAAAGAGTGTTAGTAATGTTAATGAGTTAATTAATACATGTAGGGAATAAATAAATTATATATGCTTACTTAGTTACGTACTTAATGTTGCGTAAAATATTTTTGCATTGGTATCGGTTATTGCATATCACATATTTGTACCTTCACATAAAACTAGTTTCTTTGTTAACTTCTCCATTGAGTCTTTACTCGACATGGATGTTTTCCCTGTAGATGCGTAGGTTTAGAAGATCCAATTTCTTTGTCAACATCTACAGGCCACACGAAGAGGAAACTAAAGTACATAATTTTGGGTATATATATATATATTTTTATATATAGTGTAAAGAACATGTAATGTATGCAAAGATCAAGAATTAAGAAATGTAAGAATATGTAGTAAATAATTATTTTGAGTTAGATATTTGTCTGTATAATATGAATAACAACTAAATGTAAGGAAGTGGTGAATGAGATTTAATTTTGCTTAATCCAAAATAACCAAAGTTGGCAATCAGATAAAATGATTAGACAGCGCTATCACATTCGTACTAAGGGATATGAAGGTGTTGCATTTAATCTTTTAATTATTTGGCTATTAATGATATAATATACCGACGAAAAGTGTGTCCATCGTCTTCTTTAGGCGAGACAAGTATCAAGTCTTTAAATTAAGATCTCCATTGATGCTTCCATTCTTTAGCTTTGCTGGCGCATGGTTTCTAATCCTAATGCTCTTTGGGCTAGAATTTTCAGAGCTAAGTAGAATTGATTTATTTTTTCCTTGGCCTGTTACTTTGTCTGCAAATGGGGGGTCAGCTTTGTGAAGGAGAATGGTGATTTTGTGGCCTATTTTTAGAGAACTGAGATTGGGCTATTGGTAATGGAATTTCTGTTTCCTTTCGGTATGACAACTGGTTGGAAATGGGCCGCTTAATTAACTATGTGACACCTCCTCCGAATAATTCTGATATTTTGAACGGGATAAACTCGTGGATTGTCGCAGATTGGTGTGACCATAATAATGGGTTGTGCCTAATACAAGTGAATCGGCAACACAAATTCATAATAAACAATCACTATTCTTTTTTCGGTTAGTTTAACTCATGATAACTGAACTTATGATAAAATTACGTAATAATCATAAAAGAAATTTTTTTTTTCATAAAAATTATTTAATTTTGTAAAATTATACAATAAAATCACTTTGATCGAATTTTAATGAGGAAGTTGTCGAAAAATCTACGTGTCATCATCTGGACTTATCACGTGTCATACTGTATTGAAACATGAATTTTTCGGCGACTTTTTATCGGAATCCGATCAAAATAATTTTACTATATAAATTTGCAAAATTCAGTAATTTTTATGAAAATAAATTTTTTTATGATTATTGCGCAATTTAATCAAAGTTCAGTGACTATTGATGAAACTAACCTTTCTTTTTTCTTACAGGGAAAAAATTAATATTAAAATGGGCTATATATATATATATATATATATATATATATATATATATATATATATATATATATATATATATATATATATATATATATATATATATATATATATATATATATATAGCAAATCACAATCTTTATTAAATTCTACCAAAATATGTTATATTCTCTGAAAATATATATGTCAATTTTTTAATCAAAAAATTAAGAATTAATTTATTACTCTACATGTTTTTTACTAATTTATGTTTTGGAAAAAAAATCAATTTACTCCACTATTATAAGAATTTAGTGAAAAACGAAAATTTTAATTATTAATTATATAATATTTATTAATATAGAAAATATACTTGAAAGATCATATTTAAATTTACAATATTTATCGAAAGTGAACACTTATATATATATATATATATATATAGAACCGTTTACAGGTAATTTTTCAGTATGCAATACAATGTGCATAGTCTAGATTTAAATAAAATATACAAAAAATATTTTAATTTAATAATGTGTATTTTATTGTGTACCGAATTAATACTCTTATTTCTCTACATATAATACTTCTATTTAAATATTTTTTTAATCAATAAAAAATATAAATTTCAAGCACCATCTTTAACACTCGTCATTTTTCTTTCTCCAAGTGTTGCTTTCAAGTTTCAACACCTTCACACTTGTCCTTCAAACAAAAACATGCAGCCACTAAGAACTCAAGCAAAACTAAATATCCATATAATACCACAGAACCCCGATTCACAATCAATCTCACTCTTCATTACCACCAAAACCACAGCTGAAATGAGCACCGCCACCAGTTTCAGCCGGTTTTATGAGACCTGGTTCGACCAGCTCCACCAACTGGTCAATCAACTAAACAAATCCCCTATACCACCAACCAAAGAAGAAGATGTATCCCAAGTGAGTGACCTTGTTGAGAAGCTCATGAATCACTATGCAGAGTATTACAGGGTGAAGTCGGTGGCGGCGAAGCGTGACGTTTTGTCGGTGTTCGCCGCCCCATGGGCCTCCTCCCTTGAACGGTCACTGCACTGGATAGCTGGGTGGCGACCCACCACTTTGTTCCATCTTGTTTACACGGAGTCAAGTATACTCTTTGAGTCTCATATTGTTGATATTCTTAGAGGCTTAAGGACTGGAGATCTTGGTGATCTTTCTCCTAATCAATTCAGGCAAGTTCTTGCACCATTTCTTGCATTTTTTTTTTATTTTTTTATTTTTTGTTCTGTCCAAATTAAGATTAGTCAGGCAAGGATTTCGAATATTGACTAATTATAACAAAAAAAAAAAAGAAAGAATATTTTTATTCTTTATATGTTGATGATGGATAAGATTTGCATGCTGAGCAGGATAATTTCTGAAAAATTAGAATATATATATATATATATTGGATTTAAATGGATTTGGAGATTTTTTTTTGTTGGTATTATTGTGTAATAATTAACTTGTAAATTGTAAAGTGGAGAGATGCCCTTTCAGTTTTGAAAGGTTAAACCATGTGTTTGGCTTGCGTTCAGCTAAATTGTCATAGTATGCTACAAAAATTATATAGTCAGTATACTATGATAGTTTTATTTTTGTAACTTACCGATTTTTCTTGCATGAATTGAAGATAATTTGTGATATGTGAAATCTTCTAATTATTAGACATTATCAAATTAAGTGGGATAGCTTGCGTAGTTTATGGCTCAAGCAAGGGTTAGTTTCATCTATACATAATAGAAAAATTATGAAAGTCAACAAAGAAAATTTCATTAAAAATATGCCCAAAATATATTGATTTTGTAGAATTTAGTCGAACTGTAACACAGTTTGACATGCTAACTCATCGGATTATTAAATAATGAAAAAAAAAAGAAGTTAAAATTTAAGGAAGCATGTACGTAGAAATTGGGGAGAATTAGAATGTGTGCTGTTGGCTTGCCAATCCTATATGCTGGTAGGGTTTTGGTCGGTTTCGGATACAGAGACTTTCATTGCTAAAATGAGCCAATTGGGTATTTTTGTTACAATAATTTTTTTTTACTAGTCTAATTATGAATGCATAAGTCTATGGATAAAATCAACTCTTGAGCAAGTATTACCAAAGCTTATAAATGATAACAAAAACTTATTATATTTGTAAGCTCCTTTGGAAGGTAAATACATATGTATGTTCTAAAATTCTATTTAGAAGACTTCAATAGTTTTGAAAATTTACATAAAACTTTAATAAATGTGTGTGAGTGTTTATGTAAGGAAAAATAGCCAATTCGCTCTTAAACTATGCAATATAGTACAAATTTGTGTATTGATTCAAAATATCCATCATTATCAAAATGACTCTCATTTGCTTCTACCATTATCAAATTAGTTTACATTGCTTTTGTAATTATCAAACTGGTTCACATTTATCCATATTTGTTATAAAAAAATGGTGTGAGCCATTTTGTGTAGAGGCATTTTTGGAAAAAAGAAAAGTTTTAAGTGCAAATCTATATTATAGTTTATGGGTAAAGTTAGGGTTAAATTCATCCGTGGTCACTCATTTTTTGTAAAAAAAAAAATCACTCAACTTTTATTTTGTAACAAAAAAATCATAATGACAGTAAAATCAAGAATCGAACAACTGAAAAATTGAAAATATGAAGATATATATATATTTTGCTTGTCAGATATCTGACTAATTATGATATTGTCAATGATTTTAAGATTATAAGATAGTATATTTTTTTTATTGCTGTTAAAAAATCTTGCTGCTGTCAATAATTCTAGTGGCCGAATTCCTGACATAATCGTCAAACATGAGTGACCACGGATGAAATTAACCTAGCAAAGTTGACTGTTATTTCTATATATTAAAATTTGATGAAAGTCGAATTAGACAGCTAGATAGGTTGGCACTTTGAATTGCTGTAGGATCTGATTGGAACGGGAACTCTAATGTGAATAACTAGGTGGAAACACTTTAAATTGGTCTAGGATCGGAACTTTGTTAACTGGAAGAATAATCAGACTTTCAACGGCTTGGATTATAGGTGAATTTTTCACTTTTAAATTGTTGTAAGGTTAATTGACTGGAACATAAACCCCAAGTAATAAGATATAATTTATTGAGTTGGGTTTTTTTTTAAAAAAAAAATATAAAGCAAATATTTATTTATAACATTGAAATGAAACAGGAGGGTGAGCGAGTTGCAATGTGAGACAGTGAAAGAAGAGAATGCAATAACAGAGGAGCTGTCAGAGTGGCAAGAAAGTGCATGTGAGTTAGTCTGGTCGAGTTGCAGTGATATAGATCAGAAGATCGGACGGCTGGTAAGCATTGTTCACAAGGCAGATGATCTACGGCTAAGAACTTTGAGATTGGTTGTTGAATTGTTGACTCTTCGACAAGCTGCTGAGTTCTTGGTTGCTGCTGCTGAGTTGCAGTTTGGTATTCGCTTACGGGGAAGAAATCAGGACCGTCAACGCCAATCTTCATCGTAGTTGACTTTCACACTTCATGTATCTGTGACTGTGTGCCTACTTAATTGTCCTTTTGTCTTTCAAAAGAAACAGCACTACTTGGCTAGAACTTGGTACCATGTAAAATCATCGGATAGCTTTAAAATTCTGAACCAATTCAATGCATTGATGCTCGCGTTTAACTTTGAAGTCCTGATAGATTCCAGTGCGTTACTTTGATAGGATATATCCAATCTGTCTGAAGTAATGCATTAGTGTTTGTTAAATTTTGAGATCTTGATCGAATTCTATGTATTTAGTGTTTAGATTTGGCTAAAAATCTAAGTCAAGTTGGGAGTTTGATCTCCTAGGTCTGGTTTCGTGGCTTCTGGTTTCTCAACATTCACAAGATAACCATGGGACTCACAGTTAAGGATGAGCAAATTTCGGTTCAAATTAAAAAATCGAATCAATCGATTTTTTAATTTTGTTCGATTTTTGGTTCGATTTTTATTTTTGAATTTTATAAAATTTCAATTTTTCGATTTGGTTTGTTTTTGAATGAAAAAACCGCAGAAAAATCGAACAAAATCGAAATTTTATATAATTATATATTTTTTAATTTTTTAATTGAATAATTATTTTATAATATAAATTATTTTATTTTAAGTTGTAAATTATATGAGAACATTTATCAATTATTAATATCTATTTTTAGGTAATAATTTAGAATTTTGACGAATAAATTAAAAATCGATTAAATGAAAAAATTTATTTAAAGGTTTTGTTGTATTATTTATTATATATTTTGGGATTATATCATTAATTTGAACTTTTATTTTGTATAATTGAGATGTTTTTACTTTAGTATGTTATGATTTATAATTTTTTATAATTTTTAGACATAATTTTTTATTTTTTTAAAAATAATTTTAATTTTCGGTTATCGAACCAAACTGACCAAAAATTTTGGTTCGGTTTGAATTCGATTATTCAATAAGTTCGGTTCGGTTGATAAAAATATTAAAAATTTGGTTTTCGATTATTTCGATTCGGTTCATTTATTGAACCGACCGACCGTGGCACAAGCTGCTCACCGTTCAAATTTTTTTTAATATCATCTAGTTATAAAAATATTATATATTTTTTTAAATATCTTTTAGTTATAAAAATATTATAACTTTTTTATAAAAATATTATAACTTTTTTTTTATAGTGGCTTAACAATTTTCACATTATAAGTTAGTAGTTTTTATAACTAAGTTGGATTCAATTAATATTTAATAGTCAATTTTCTGTTATATCGTGTTAGAGTTATTAGTTTTATAATATTAACTATTTACGAATGTTGATTCTTACATAAATGTTCAATTTTGTAGACTTTACAATCTAAAAATATGATATTGTTTAATAGTGGCTTGACAATTTTCCATCCTATAAGTTATTAGTTTTTGTAGTTGAGTTGGGTCTAATTTATTGCTAATTTTCTTCTAATTGTTTTAGAGTTACTAGTTTTTTATTACGTAAATGTAAGATTTTGTAGAATCTGCTCTAAATTTTGTAGATGTATTCATACTCAGACTGAGCTATAAAAATTTAAAACTTCCACCGTAGCTTTCTTATTCATAATATGTTATCAGTCATTTGAGATGAAGCTACCAGTAAAACAATGCACTAAGTTACTCAAAGAGGATAAGGAAATATATTATTCCTTCTCGGTTTAGGATTCTCTCTGCAGCTGTAATTCCTTAATTTGTGTAATTATATATTTCCTACTCTGTTTGTATTACCTGCCAACTCTGTTGTATATATATATATATGTGTGTGTTTTATCAATAAGAATATACACAGCATTTTACTCTATTATGGTACCAGAGACCTAATAGGTTTAAATACCATTTCTTTTTCAATATGTCTACTGAACAGAATTCTACCGATACTGCTGATATCTCGACTTCTTCTACTCCAATAGCGTCTATTCCTATGCCCTCTTTTTCTTCACACCTTTCCCACCATCTCTCTATTAAACTAAGTTCTACCAATTTTTTGTAATGGAAAATACAACTTACTCTTGTTCTCAAAGATTGTCGTTTATTCTCTCATGTTGATAATGGCATTGCACCTCCTTCTGGTAGTAATGAATTTCATCAATGGGAGCAGCAAGATCACCAAATTTTATCCTAGATTTTTTCTTCAATTTCTGATAATATGCTTGTAGACATTGGGCTCTAAGGCGGCTTCTAATCAAAGTTACCTGATAAGGAAATGATTTTTTATAAATCGACAAGGAGCAGAGATGTCAGGCTTTCTTTACGAATTTTATGTTTTCAAAATGATTTTTGATCTCTCTTACGAATTTTAAATGTTTAAAAATTCTTTTTGGAATCTTTTTCATCTGTTAGTAATGCAAAATGAGAAAATCGGATTTGAAAACTTGGAGCGGTCTAGAGTATTACGGACTTGTCTCAGCCTACATACCTCATCATCAAATGATTCCAAAACCATTTAAATTTTAAGACATAGATATACAACTTTGATGAAAGAACCTAAATCTAGTTTTGTCCTTAAGATTCTTAAAATTAGGCGTGCACATAGTTGATCCGAATTTGTCCCTATATCTAGATCAATCTGTAATTTTTCGAGCATAACTCCCTCCGTGGAGCTCATATTGAGTTGAATCCAATTTTAATAGAAACTATACTCCTTTTGGAGAAACATTATGGGAATAGTATGATATAATTTTGAACCCATTGTTTCTAGTAATTTTTCAAAGTTAGAGTATCAATTCTGTCCTTCAAAATTTCTTAGGAGCAATCGTCAATATTTTGACCATAAATTCCGATCTACAAATTCAAATTAAGTGATTTTTGATTCATTGGAAAGCTAAGATATAGGAAAAAAATATCTAGAAGACACTTTGTCGAAAAATGGCATTTTCAGGCCTAAAAATGAAAAAATCTTTCAAATTGGATATCAGTCAGTTGAGAAAAAGGAGGGCAAAGTCAAAGTCAACCGATCTGAGGGTGACTCGCGGACCAGGTTCGTGACTCCCCAAGCGAGTCACTTTCCTGATCCGTGACTCACCAAGCAAGTCACTCTCTCGGTTAGTGACTCATCAAGTGAGTCATTATCTCGGTCCATGACTCACTTTCAGAGTGCAATTTGCACCCGAAAATAGGGGAAGAAACAAAGATAAAATTTTTTTTTCATACATATCCCATTTTGAGATATTTTTTCTTAGGTTTTGGAAGCTTCTTAAATAAGTTTTTCTTCTCTCTCTCTCTCCTACATCCTCTCTCCTCTTCTTCTTCTTCAATGAAAAATAATATTTTTTTTACTTTAAAAATTCCAAAAAAATGACAGAGCGCTAAATACTTGTTCTTTAACAGAACCAACACTAAAGTTAATATTTTAGAGCCCCAAAATCCATAAATTTAAATATTTAGTTTTAATTAATTATGTAAATAGTATTTTTTTGTTTATTGTTTTATTAATTTTGTAGATATATTTCAACTTTATTAATTTCTTTTATTAGTTTAATTAATTGTTAAATATGGTAATTTGTTAGTTAATTTTTTGAATTAATTTGTTAAATTAGCTTAATAAATTAATTATTTTATTATATTAATTTTGTTAATTATTAATTTGTAAATTCTTTATTTAATATGTCAGATTAATTTATTAGTTTATTTAATGTATTATTATTTATGCCATTATTTTAATTGTTGTTAACATGTTTAATATTTATTTTAAAATGAATAATTGTTAATTTAAAGTTTAATTATCTTTTTGGAAATTTTATTAATTAATTGGTATTATTATTATTATTATTATTATTATTATTATTATTATTATTATTATTATTATTATTATTATTATTGTTGTTGTTGTTGTTGTTGTTGTTGTTGTTGTTTATTAATATTGTTTTTTTATTATTGTTATTATGATTTTGATGTTATTAATTTGTGTTAATTTTATTATAGTAAATATTATCATTATTAATGTTTTTATTGCTTTAATAATAATACATATAATTACTATTATAAATATTATCATTAATATTATTATTTACTTTTATTATCATTTTTATTATTATACACTAACTATCTTTTCTTATTATATTTTTTATTTGTTATTTCCTTCCGGATCGGCTTTGGAGGATAATGTGGAGTAGGCTAGGTTTGAATTTTGTTTATTTCCTTATTTTAGTATTTGGGCCTGCAATATTATTTAATGACTTTTATTGGATTTGTAATAACTAGTAAAAAATAGCTTTTTACATGCCTTAACTAAAAATAACATTTAAAATATTTTCACTTAATTAATTGGATTTTTCTCATAAAATTGATTAATATCCCTTTTTATTCCAAAAATCACACAAAAAAATTTTATAAATATGCATGAGGAAACCGGTGTTTTCAATTTAATCAATATCTCAATTTATGCATGTATTACCTGCATTACTATTCCTTTATGATTTTTATTTATTGTAAATAAATGATTTTTTGAGCAATACAATAAAAACTCATTAAATGATTTTTTATACAAGTTTAAGTGAAATTTTTCTATAATAAAAGAAACCAATGTTTCGATTTTCAATCACAAAATAACATGCAAATTAAGAATTTTTGTTTATAAATACAAATGATTTTCTACCTTAAAATTGACTAATACAATTCCTTTTCTTCAAAGTCACGAGGGATCAATTATCCCAATTTTACCACCAAAATGCTACCTCTTTGTAAATATACATACGATGACCAATGTCCTTATCCAAATGAACTCAATTAATTTTTCGATTTATGTTTGATTTTATCTTTACTTTGTTCTTATTCTTTAATGCTTTCAATGCCATGTTTTACAGCTTTTGATATGAATGCTTTACAGTTTTCAACGTGCTTAAGTGCACCTTTATCTTTCTAGCGTGATAACTCGCGTGAGAAAAGAAATGAAATATGTTAATTATTAAAACTTATTTATATAATATTAACTAAAGGTATAAATAGGAGTGAGGTCCTAAACTATCTCTAGTTTCAGCCTCATAAAGTTATAACTCATTTTTCAATATTTTATTGAGTGACGGCTCCATAATACCTACCTTGTGAGCCCAGTAGATGCCTTCATCGGTCAATCGTTACCAAATGAGTAGGGGTACCCCGAACTGCTATTTCATACCTTCTGCATCGTAGATTCAGTTTAATTCATATCCATTGCAAAGCAATCAGCTTTCACGAGTTAAATGAACCTTGATCCGGTCTCAAATTCTAAAAGTAGGCTTTCGAGAGCAAATCGAATGCCTATAGGGTTCGGCGCGCATCATAGTGGCGACTCCACTGGGGATCATGAGATTTTGCTCTGAAAGTACCTTTGGTATATTTAATATAAATAAGTTTGGAGATTAAAATATTTTATCTCTTTTCAAAAAATTGTATTGCATTTATGCTAGAGCCTTAGAATTAAGTTAGGTATCCCTCTTTTATAGCCCCGGTGCATTCCCAAAACATGATCATATGTTTGCTCAATGCAAGGAAGTGTGAGGAAGGACCACCAGCCCAAGTCTCATATCTTTTGGTATACCAAATGGTGATCCGATCGGTCATTATATTCGTTATGAGCTAGACCCATTGACAGGAATCACATTTGGATAGCCCTAAAGTTGTATTTTCAGACTAAAATCCATGTACTGGTATAGACACTTCCACTAGGAAGCATGCACCATAATACCTTGCTTGTGATATAGGCCCTTATGTATTGAATAAAGTCCAATAAATTTAAATGTCAGCTCATCAAAGGCTTTCATGCCCTAGTGGGTATATTTCAATTTATTTGGATTATTTAAATATACACCGACCGATTTCTAGCAAGTGCAATAGATCGGCTAGTAATATAGAAAAATAAGATTAAGATCTTGAATGTCGTACCCAAATTAAATGTCAGCTCATCAAAGGCTTTGATGCCCTAGTGGGTGTATTTCAGTTTATTTGGATTATTTAAATATACACCGACCGATTTCTAGCAAATGCACTAAATCGGCTAGTAATATAGGAAAATAAGATTAAGATCCTGAATGTCGTACCCAAAGTAACATGGATTGCTAAGCCAAATATCGTTAAGTGAATTAAATTAATCTGAGATTATTTTTCAAGTTTTTAATTAAAGGTAAGAATTAAACTAAATATAAGAAAAAAATTAAAACTAAAACTAAGATTAAATAAACATAAATTAAACATAAATCAGTAACTAAAGTACTTTTGCCAAAAAAAACTATCCACCTCAACTTCTACTGTAATGACTTAGATCAAAGGTAATACAAATAATTATGGAAAAACCAATGAAAACAAACATAGATATCTTATTGAGAATATCATTCTAAGTATTAAATTATCTATTTAGGAACAATCTAACACCAAGCATAAAGATTCAATTTTAAACTCATAAACCTTCATTAAACCTTCTCGAGAGAGACCTAAATCTAGCACATTCTCAATTAAAAATTTTTAAATTTAACTCAACTCATGAATAATAAATCACTGCCTAAATTTTTAGAATGCAACAATACATCGATATGAGAAAAATAAGCTAAGAACATGCATATCATAAGTCATAAGTGAAATTTATAATTAACAATTTATTCAATACATCAATCATCAACACAATTATAACTCAATATAAGAATTAGCACAGGAATTAAGAAATAGCAACTTGCATTGAAATTAAACTCAAATTCAAGTCTTTACAACAAAAGTATGAGGGTTCAAGTTTCTCTAAGCAAAAGAGAAGAAACTTACTTACCGAACATGATAATTTAAGCACACAAAAAGAATGCATATATAGCTCATGGACAATTTAACGCATTTTTTTTTCATTTTAAGGTATAATTTTTTTATTAGTATAGCAGATATTTCAAATAGTTGTTATTAGTGTGAAACTAATACAATATCTGACTAGTAATAAATTTGGGAACCATAGATTGCTAAACTAAAAGTTGATTAATGTGTTAATAATTCCAAATAAAATATATGAATAATGATAGCATAAAAATTAATAGTTACTTAACGAAAAAAAGTGGAAAATTAATTTCTAATAAAAGAGTTTAATGGCTAAATATGCCTTTTGAGTGTGTTTCAATAATCAATTAAATTTTTTATATTCGAATCGAGCCAAATTCACATTTAAAAAATCAAATAAGTCCTTAAAAAAATCGAAATTAAACCAAATATAAAATAATTGAGAAAAAATATATTACTTATTTTTACCATATTAATATAATGACATTGTGGGATTTTTTATCAAATTTTAATTTTTTAAAAATAAAACTGGTCCAATCCAAATAAAATAGATTTAATTGACCATCGATATGAATTTGAGAGGTCTAATTGACTTTTTAGCCTAACAATAATGATACAACTTAATGAATATAACTCATTGACTTAAAAATAAAAAATCCATGAGTTAAAATATATAATCAAATAAAAAAATGTATCACGATAACAGAAACAATTTTATTGAAAAGCACAGAAAGAGTAACTTTATATTTTGAAAAACAAATATGCACATGGCTATGAATTTTTAGCAAATGGCTTAGATTTAAGGTATGATTTTACTTTTAATAAAAAGTACGATTTAATAAAAAGTACGATTTTATGATAATGTTTCAATTGATATAATGTTATTTGTTATGTTTTAAAATTAAAAAAAAAAATATCCTAACATGTTATGGTATAATATATATGTATCTGCTTGGAGAATGTTAAGAGAGTGGCAATTTTTTTTTTAATTTTAAAACATGAAATGTAATTTTACTCCTATTGAAACACGAGGAATACAATTGTACTTTTTATATTTTTCACTTAATTTTTTACGTTTTTTAAATTACTCTTTATGTTTATTTATTTGTTTTTCTCATTAGCTTTCTTTAATTTAAAGTTTTTTTTGTTATAATTATCGGTATCATTCAGTTCGAATTAGCTTGATCCATTTTAAGGATAAAATTTTTCGGTATTAATTTTTTTTATTTATAAAAATCGAATTCGAAATTTTATTTAAACAAAAGAAGTGCTAAATTACTTGAATATTGGTCATTTTAAAATTAATTTTTATTTCGTCTTAAGCTGTTGTAACTAATGACTTCCTAGTTCCTAAATAAGAATCCTAGTCATCAAGATTGGGAATTAGAGAATTGGACATGGCTGGGAAGCCTTGATTTTACTATAAATAACTTAGTTTGTCTCTTTTACGAGTTTGACCGGTGCAAACTAATAGGAATTAATCGGATTAAATGAATTTTAAATACTAGTAAATGGTTATACCAAAAAAATAAAAATATATGCTAATCAAATAATCATCATAAAGCTAGGGAAACATCACAATACATACGACATCAAACAATAATTAGTGATTAATCGTATACTTAATTGATAAATTTTTTATAACACAGCAGAGTGCTTTGAAGATGTATTAGAAAAAATTTAAGAAATTGGAATAATTTTCAATCACTAGAATACAACGTATAAGCTAGTTAGCTAAAAATTGGAACATTTGACATCACATCAATTTAAAAACAATATAATTAGTATCTTGAATATTTATTTCAAATGCCATGATGTGGCTTAATGTCAAAAGTTTCCATACGCATGCAATCCAACAGCATCAATGCTTTTTGTTCAGACTCAGAGCTATGAATTACTCCCTCCATTTTTTTTTATCAGTTACTTTTATTATTTTCATTAGGATTAAAAAATAATAAATAAACTTAAATTTAGTATTAAATTGCGTGATTAAAATTAAATTATCAAATTTGATTAGTTATGATTTTATTGGAAAAGAAAAATAAATTAAAAAAGTGAATTAAATTACATTAAAAATCTAAAAGTGACGGATAAATAGAATTTGAATTTTACTCAAAAATAACAGATAAAAAAAAATAAATTGAGTACTTCTTTAAAAATTCCCAAGTGTTAATTAAACTGTCTTTCTTTTAAATAAGAAAAAGGGTGAACGAAAGCAGTGGCATTCCGGTGCACGGCCAGTCCAATTGTTTTCCTTTAAAACAATAAAAGGATTAGCATTTCGCTGCACAAGCGTATGGACCGCCGATAGGTGATATGTTCATTATTGGACAGTGTAAAATACATGTGTACTCAATGCCCTAATAAAACAAGGGATGTGCTACGGCGCATGCATGCAAATGCTGATCAGATTAAAAATAAAGATAAAAATTATTTTACACTGATCCGGCACAATGTATCTGTAGTAATACGGAAAAGCCAATGGTAAGTAGACCAATCTGAAGACATATTCGTTAGAGAGGCAATCTCTTATATTCTTAACAGACAGGCAGCACGACATCCAAAAATATCAATGGGGGAAAAATTCAGTGCCAATTATGTGATTGATACAGAAGAGAGAACAATGCGGACAATGGATGGACTATAAAGTGCAAATCTAAAAATTGAAGCTTGAGAGTTGAGATACATAAGCTTGAGGGTTATTGTAGGCCTTTTGAATTAGCTTCAGATTAATTTGTACAATAAAATAAATTGAAAACTTCCTACCACACCAAATTGACGAAGTAAATTCCTAAATAGTCATGAAGACTCTACAAAAGCAGGAGTTGTGCCTTCCATTACTGGGAACCCGAGCATATCCTCACTTTATGGCATCTAATAAGTCAGAACGGAAGCTCTTTTAGCAACGGAACAATTTTTCCGTTGCTAATTTTCGTTTCAAAATTTTTTCGCCATCTATTGACGTCTTATTTAGCAACGGTATAGAAATTTCATTGCTAATTTTCTTGCTAAATTTTGGAGCTAAAAATTTCCTCTACTTTTAATGATGGAAGATAATCAATTTTTTTTTTTGTTGCTAAATCTACAATATTTAACCAATTTTAATAACGAAAATTATTTTTCATTGCTAAATAGCAACGGAATATCATTTTTGTTACTATTTTTTCGTAGCTTGTAGTGGACTACGACCACGATTGTGGCCATAGTTATGATATTCGTGTAATGTTACATCCACTTCAGGGAATGGAGCAGGTCTAGTAGGGCAAATCTCATTATTTTTCATTAATAGCTCATTATTTTGTTCAGCTACAAGTAAATATGAGATTAATTCAAAATACTTTTTAAAATCTTTTTCTCTATATTGCTGCTACAAGAGCACATTTAAAGCATAAAAAGTTGAAAATATTTTCTCTAATAAGTCCTCATTAGTAATTTTTTCACCATATAACTTTAACTGAAAACTAATTCTAAAAACAGTAGAATTATATTCACTTATAGTCTTAAAATCTTGAAATTATAAGTGCATCCATTCATAATGAGTTTTATGCAATATTACCGTTCGTTGGCGGTCATATCGCTCTTTTATATTATTTCACAATTCTAGTGGATCTTTCACTGTTAGATATTCGACTTTTAACCCTTCATGTAGATGATGAAGAAATATCATTGCCATTGCTTTGTCTTGGTTGGATGCTTTATTTTCAACTAAAATTTTATTTTCAAGCCCTTTAGAATCAAGATGAATTTCAGCATCGAGAACCCATGGTAAATAGTTTTTGCTAGTTATGTCAAGAGCCTCAAACTCAAGTGTAGTAATATTTGACATAATGCAAGTTGGAAAAAAATAAAGAAAAATATTTTACTATGAACTGTAAAACGAAATTATATTGATAACATGTTATAAAATACGAAAGCTATATGAAATATTATAAGAATAGATTATAAGAATAAAGACAATGGAATGAGTTTAGAGAGAAATGGAGAGAAAGTAAGTATTTTTTTTATTATCTTTACTTGTGTGTATTTTATGGAAAAAGCCTATATTTACAGGCTTATGAATATAGATTACATAAGTAGACATCAATAAATAATTTATAAAGTAAATATATGAGTTACAAATAATTAATAAGTTTAGAGTTTTAAGTTATAAAATAGGATTTTAAACTTGATTTATGAACATTCATAAATTCACTTATTTACAACACTAATCCATTTTTCGATAACAAATGAAGGTTTCATTTTTATAATTTTTATTTCTAGTTGATGATAATGATAGATTTATATCCGGATAACAGAATTGCGATATTTATCATTGAGTAAAATCTTTTGAGAAAAAAGAAATCATCGAGTTTGTAAAATCTTTGGATTGCGAGTAGATGTAAAGTTTACATTGTGACTAGAGCACAATTGGATTAATTTCAAATCTAATTTTATAACTATGGCCAATTTAATACTATAATAATAAAAATATTTATATTAATAAAGTTATAGTAATTAAATTTTAAAATTTGCCAAATTAAATTTTGGTATTTGCTGACAAATTCTATTGAGCTATATGGTAAAATGGATAGGATGTTCTAAACTAAAATTACAATTCATTTCAAAAATTTTCACACAATTTTGGTGATTAAAAATTTCAAAATTCGATTATTATAACTTTATTAATATAAAATAATAGTTTTATTACTTAATTGATACAAATTCAATAATTTTATTATCATTAAGATATTAAATGGCCATGATTATATCACGATAATTAATCCCACAATCCTTAAAACATTAGACTATTTGACTAGATCACGTGGTTCCTTTAATTTGCTATCAGAATATAAGCACAAATAATCTAAATAAAACTATTTCATAAGGAAAGCTCATTCATTCATTTTAATTGAAAATCTAGGCTGATACTATTTCATCATTTCAAGATTTTTTTGCCATAAAAAAATAAATAAAAAGATTTTTTTATTTATAACGTAAACAAAATGATTTGTGTATATAAACCACAAAGCTAAATCATGGAATTGTATAAAAGTGAGATCCACACAGGGACATTCCTCCATTTATACTCTTAGTTACAAGTGATATAAAGTACATTGCCATTGAGAAATGGCTCGTTATGTCAATTTTACTTTTGTCATTATTTTCATGTTGGCATCTCTTATGTCAATTTCCAATTGCTATAGAACACTTTTCCATGAAGAATTTGGGCTCACAAGAGAAGGTCCATCCCCTGGCGAAGGCAACACCCTTACATTAGATCAACTTGGGCTCACAAGGGAAGGGCCAAGCCCAGGTTCAGGCCATGCTCCTGCATTGGATGAATTTGAGTTCATGAGCGAAGGTTTGTCACCTGATTCGGGCTACACTCCAACAATAGATCAATTTGGGCTCACAAAAGAAGGTCCATCCCCTGGCCAAGGCAACACCCCTACATTAGATCAATTTGGGCTCACAAGGGAAGGGCCAAGCCCAGGTTCGGGCCGTGCTCCTTCATTGGATGAATTTGAGTTCACGAGTGAAGGTTTGTCACCTGATTCAGGCTACACTCCAACAATAGATCAATTTGGGCTCACAAAAGGAGGCCCGTCCCCTGGTGATGGAAACCCCTTTACATTAAATTAAATTGGAGTCACAAGAAAAAATACAACCCTAAGAAAGGTCACAAAGCAGCAAAAATTTATCTTTAGTAGTTAAACTTCTTTCAGAAGCTTAAAAGTGATAAATAAAATCCTTCTTTGCGTGAGATTATGAAAAAAAGCTTAAAAGTGCTATTGTTTGAATAAAATAAATTATTTAACTATTATAGGACAATGGACTTAGTCTATTAAATTTTAAAATATTATAATAGTTCAATAGCAACCACAATAACAACAACAACAATACTTTATATAACCTTAAGAGGAAAAATTACTTACCTTTAATATTAGTGATTTCCAAATTTATGCTATTAAAGATCTCGCAACATAAAAAACTACGCTACACCAAAATGTTCATCGGAGGCGGTTTAGTATAACAACTCCAATGTTTAAGTCGCTTTAGCCAATATGAGAATATATCAATTTAAATAGAGTTCGAGCCATACCAACAGTGATGTGACGGTGCCTATAGGAAGTGTTGGCAATGAAATTGCCTAGAATGTAGATTTTAATATTCAAATATACACTCACAATTTTATTAACTGATATAGCGTTTGTTAAATTGATCCAAATAAGAAGTTTTTAGATAAAATTTGAATATTTTCCGGATCAAGATATGAAATAGTCAAGATAACACTGAAAAGCATTTTCGAAAATTTTTTTCCAAAAATTTTTTTCAATCATTTGTTAAATTTTTTGAAATGAATTAAAAATAATTTTTCTTCATAAATTTTTTGGAATGAATTAAAAATAATTTTTCTTCAATTTTTTAATTATTTTTTATTTTGAAAGATAAGATATGCATATCTTGACCTTATGTCAAGATATGCATATCTTGAAATATCAAAATATAGATAGTTAAAAAAAAATTTTGTGGGACCTTTTTTTTTAATAAATGTTTGGAAAAATCGAAAAAGTTGAAATGATTTTATTTTCTTTTCATCCCGACCTTTCCAAAATTAACAAACACTACCTGAGAAAATACAAATTTTACAAATACAACTCATGCTACAAATTAAATAGAACCCAAAACATTGCCAAAAGTCTTTAGCATGCCTTCCTAGCACACACCGCCCTCCCTATTCTTTCTCTAAATACATACATGTCATTATATGGCCAATGGCCATATTTATAGCCTCCTAAAGTTGGTAAATAAATACCTACTTTCACTTTGATGAAAAGAGTTGGTAATTGAAATTGCCAACTAATAAAAAAGAATTCAAAATCAATTTGACTTGGTATTTGATCAAGTTAAATATTAACAATTTACAACTAATTATACTCTAGAAACATCTCGTAAACCAAGTTTAATTTCCAACAGGAAGGTAGTAGAGTTGGACCTTGGTTCAATTTCATGGAATGAAATGGTAATAAGTGAATGGGCATTTATATGCGATTTGTCTAGGCTACTCTGTGGAGTTGATAAAGTCATGTTCCAACTGCACTTCTTGTATATCACTAGAGTATAGCTTACCTAGGATGCAGAGTCGGAATGTTCAAAATTTGATTTGATGAATTATAATTGGATTTCATAGCAATCAATCTAAATTATTGAATTAAATGGCGTAGATCAACCTCTAATAGTATTATGTTATTTATTTATTCTATCATTTACTTAAGTTTTTATTTGGCTAGAAAAAAAAAATATCTGAGTTATTAATCGTCTTTTAAATAAATTTAAGGGTGAATGTGCAAAATTACTCCTATACTTTCGCCAAAAGTGCAATGCAGCCCACTTACATTATTACAATATTACCTCTAAACTTTAAAAAACGAGAGTAATATTGTAAAAAAAAAATTGAAATTTAGGATTACAGTAAAAAAATTAGATTTCTGGTGTGATGTAAACTGGTTATTCTATATGCCGAAATTTGACATGTGGGACCCACAAGGCTGACTGTATAGGAGTGCTGAAAATTGGTTGCAAACAATATCGGTATCTGTCACTTGTTGTGCTAGAAACCGGCAATGCTTTGTGCCGGTTTCTGATCACTTGTCAGTCTTCTTGAGGATCACACTTTAAATTTTAAAAGCTCCGAAAACAATTATTTCCAATTACAAAATCAATCTCTACTCCTTATTTTATCATTCTCATCCTTACTTTCTTGTTCCGAAACTCTTTCTTTCTGTTTTTCAACACTTTCTTTGAAATTCTTTGTCTCATCTATAAATTTTTCTCTCAATATACTTCTAATTCCTTGAATGTTGACCTGAGATTGCTTTCTTATATATAAAATAAAGGTAATTTAATTTGATATTATATAGTATAATTTTTGTTATGTTAAGTGAAAATTATATTATATTATTTTTTTATTTTTATTTTTATTTTTTTATTTTTATTTTTATTTTTGTAGGTGGTTATTATCTTGAAGTATATCTGATTACAACAAAGGTAGGTTTTATTTTTGAATTTATAAAAATTTGTTTAGTTTATATGTAAAAATTATTAATTTTCTTGATAGCATATCTATTTTATTGCTTAATTTCTTTATATTATGTAGTCTATTTAATTAGTATGAAAAGATTATATGCTAAGAAAAGAATAAATAATTATTAAATCTAAACATGTGTTGATTAAGTTAAAAAAATTGTATTTTCATGTGTTTTTTCATGAAATTGATAATCTGTAATTTGATTTACATGATAAGGATATTAAAATGAATTTTAAAATAATTTTTGAAATAATTGGTGTACGAAATTTGTATATGTTAAAAAATTAGACGTATAATGTTAAGATGTATGAAAAAATCACTGCAGAAAAAGATAAAAAATAATAAATGATAACATTTTAAATTTTAATTTTGAAGTGGGTCTACCAGGATTTTAAGAATTTATATGTAATTTAAATTGATTCTTTTTAGAATGTGAGGTTTATGACAAAATAGTAAATTCGTACTTAAATGATGATATATGTAAATATAATGTAGGAAAAAAATCGATCCTAGTTACTTTTATAATTCACATCGGAGGACAATCAGAGTTCAGTATAGCTGATTTTCAGTATGACACATCAAGCCCGTTAGTGAGATCAAAGAGATTAAAAATTAGGAGCAAGCCACCATTTGCTAAACTTGTTCATAAGATATTGGTTAAATTGGATTTACCAGTGAATGAGAGGCTTAGTAGGGTGATATATAAGTGTTCAGTAAACAATCAGGGTCAATTTGTTAGGCATGTATGGATATAATCGATGATGATGATATTGATCATATTTATGAGAATTTTGATACATTTCCTGGACAACATTGCGAACCAATTGTCATAACTGAAAAAATTATAATTGGAGATGGAGAAAATGCAATGAACAGTATTAATCAAATGGCTAATGCTGTAGAAAGAGAGTCTATACCAACTGCTGAAGAAAGAAATGTATATGGTGATTATACAAGAGTCACTCAGTTCGATTTTGATACACAGTTTAAGGCTCCTACACAATGTGAAAATATTGATGAATTGGAAACTATTGATACAAGTCCTATTAAAGAGTTTAAAGGTCCAAATCAAATAAACTTTGCTTCTTGATCTAATTTAGGAGGTGGAGATGTTGCATGCGATGATGATGATACATGCAGAGATGAAGATAATGTTGCGTATAATGGATATATTTCTCCAAATTGTAATCTAGATGATGATGAAGATAAAATAGACTTGAATGATTGTGGTTTAGAAATTACTTTTCGAATGGATGAGCATTATGTTCCATGTAGTTCAATCCGTGTAACTGAAGGCCTTCAGAATCTGCACATGAATGAGATTAGAGATCGATTCGATGATGAATCTAATATTTCACATTTTCACTTTGCATCTATTCACCACACAACAGTTAATTTTACTGAAGCTCAAATTAATATGCATAATGATGTGGAAATGATAAGATGAGATGGTGTTTCTGAGTTATACGAAGGATTGACACTCATATCTAAGGATGGAGTAAAAGAATGTGTGAAGAAATTTTTAATTCAAAATAATATTTCGTACAAAGTTATGGAGTCGAAGCCATCATATTGGGTGACATGCTGCACGCGTGCCGATATAGGATGTCCATGTAGGCTACGAGCTATGAAGAAAAGGATCTCACCTTATTGGATTATTAGTGTATATAAGGAACCTCATGAATGTAATGCAACATTAGTATCCCAACACTATAGGCAATTAGATTCACAAATAATTTATGATTGCATATTGGAAATGATTAGTGTTACCCCTAATCTCAGAGTTAGCATTATAATTGCTAATATCAAGGACTATTTCAATTATGAGGCAGCCTATAGTAAGGCATGGTATGCAAAGACTAAGGTATAAAATGAGATATTTGGCAATTATGAGCCTTCATATAGAAAGTTATCCGGTTACTTGAAAGCTATGGAGACATACAATTCTAAAACTGTCTATGACTTTGTTGTTAAAGATAGTATGAAGCCCAACTACAAGCAATTCAAAAGGCTCTTCTAAAGATTCAAGCCATGTATAGATGGACTACATCATTGCAAGCCAATTTTGCTTATCGATGGAACATTTATGATGGGAAAGTTTCATTAAATACTATTGATTGCAAGTGCTATTGATGGTAATAATTTCCTATACCCTGTAGCTTTTGGTATTGTTAAAAGTGAAAACAAATTCAGTTGAGGGTGGTTCATGAAATCCATTAGGTAGTATGTCACTAAATAGTTAGGTATTATTGTGATTTTTGATTGGCATAGGGGAATTATGGCATTATTTTTTGATAATAGTAGTTGATGGAAGGAGCCTTTAGCTTTCTATAGATATTATCTCCGTCACTTCGTAAGTAATTACAACACTGCCCATAAAATTTCAAAATTAAGGAAATATTATATAAGGCTGGAATGTTTTAAACCTTAATTTTTTATTATTATAATACTTATGGTACATTTATATATTTTAAACTTTATTAATATGCTTGCCCAATTATTGTTAGGTAATAATTTTCAACCACGAAAGTTTACAAAAAGTATGGATGAGATAAAAAGAACTTGATATCGATTCTTACAATTGGACCATGCAAAACTCCTTGGACAAGTGGATTTTATCTCACAATAATGGTCATAGGTATGAGCATGCTACAACTAATATTGCTGAGAGTGTAAATAGTGCTTTAAAGGGTGTTAGGATGATGCTAATTTGTTGTGTTGTTGAGCATGTTTTTGCTAGACTTGTCAATTTTTTTGATGACAAAAGGATCATGTATTGAGCTCAGATAGCAGTTGGTAATATATACACTCAAAATTATTTAAAGGAGATGAAAAATTGTGCTAAAAAAGCTTCTAGTCATAGAGTTGAGAGTTTTGATTGGCGTTCAGGACTATTCACAATTAGGACTAAAAATCAAAAAAGAAAAAGAAAAAGAAAAAGAAATAACACGTAAGCTGTTAATTTGGATTGCTGTCAATGTGAATGTGAAAAATTTAAAGTACTAAAATGTCATGTTCACATGTAATAGCGGCATGTATGTATGTATGTATGTATGTATGTATTGATATGTGGACATATGTCGACAAGTGTTATAAACTCTCGGAAGCATTAAGTTGTTATGGTTCATTTTTCCAACCACTTGAACACCATGATTACTGGCCACTATATGTTGGGCCAAGTCTAATGCGTAATCCATAGCTTATAAGGAAAAAAAGGATCGACCGAAAACTTCTCGATATCGAAATAAAATGGATAATAGAGAATACAGTAGGCCAAACCAATGTACACTATATCGAAATGAAGGACATAATAAACAGACATACCCAAATGTGCCAGGACCATCAAATTTAACTGAATGCCTATGACAGATGTAGTTTGACATACTATTTTGATTTAATATTTATGGACTTTTTTTTATTAGTGGACATACTTAATTAATGCATATGTAAAATTATTAAATTGTATGATATTTTATGTTATATGTAGGTTATTTAATAAGCATCATGTTAAATAAAATTAAAAAAATAAAGTAATACAATTTTCATAATTTATATATCAAATTTAATTAATAAAATGTGATCTTGTATCGTATCTAGTGGACCTTCTATTTCAAGCAGGATATCGTGGTTGGTGTTCATCATTTGGTGTATTGCCTTGTTATTCATCATTTGATCTGACATGTATGGCATTACCCTCTTGTACGCCAATGGATCCACCATCACCACGGTTAACATTATTATAGAACTCAAAAATTAACTGACCTCCATAATTTGCTTGCTAATATGATTCTTCTGGTATTCCAAATAATTGTTGGATAAAGTCATTTTCATATCTACACTGTGTTGATGAATCTTCTGTGTTAAATGCTTGAACAGTGTATGCATCTGGTGTTTGTTCAATCGGACCTGACATTAGTATCCTTGCTTTGTGAGGTGCTCGATCCACCAATTTCACCTGGTGTATAATTTGTGCCCCTTGATAAGTGTGAATTTAACTATATTATTAATGTGTGTTTAATATATATTTAGTGTGTTTTGTATTATATTTGTGTTCATTTAGTTGGTTTAATAATTAATAGCTTAAGATGATGTTTTAATTTTTTAATTGTATAATTTGGTATTTTTAGGGATTTAATTGAAGAAAAAGAAGAAAAATTGAAGGGCTAAAGAGAAATTTTAGCTTTGCCATGTTTTTCAAGAGTTGAGAAATTGTTTCGTGGGTTATAAAATACCTACATGAGTAAATAAGTATGTAAATTAATAATATAATTATGTACAAATATTATATATAATGAAATTTACCAACTCAATGAAGTATTGACACAATACATATATGAACACGTAAATTAATAATATAATTATATATAGTTATCATACGTAATAAAATTTTAGTTGTATATTTAAAAATAAATGCAGTTAAAATTTAACAAGTATTGGGGTTTGATTAACAAGATGAATATTATTTTTTATAGTTGTGATTTTGGATCCTAGATTCAAAATAAAATTTCTAATTTAAAAGTACATAGTTTGTTTATAGTGAGCTTGAATCAGAAAAAATTAGTTTTCAAAATGACAGCTGCATTGAATGAATTTATAGAAGAATATAAAAAAAAAGGTAGAAGTTAATACTGATAAAATTGTAGATCCACCACTAAATTCTAATAAAATTGATGATGATGTTAATACATGATTTTTGAAAAATGAGGATAAGGTGCAAGTTATGTCTCACGGAGATTTGGATACTTATTTGATTGATAAATTAGTAAAAAATTCTCTTGATTTTGATATTTTAAGTTGGTGGAAGATAAATAAGTCAAATTATCCAATTTTGGCTAAGGTTATTAGAAATATCTTGATTGTTCAATGCTTACCTATAGCTATTAAATCAGCTTTTAGCACTGGAGAAAGGACTTTAGATAAATTTATAAGTTCTTTAACCCCGATTATAGCCGAGATTCTTATTTATTTCCAAAACTGGTTAAGATCGGCTACACTTTTAGCTTTAGATACATCAACTAAAGAATTTGAAAAGTTTGAATCAAGTAATTATTATATTATATAAATTTTTAATTTTTTTATTTAATGTTTATATTTTTTTATTATCTAATTATTTAAAATATATATTATTTTTTTAAATATTGCTCAAGATTCTGAAATAAGTGTCAACATAATGTTGAGAAAGACTATTGAATATTAATTTTTAATTAATGTACTTTGGCTTAAACATTAATTATACTTATTAAGATATTTTAATTATATTTGTATTTATTATTTTGTCAATTTATTTTGTAAAATTTTAAAAATATTGAATTATCCAAAGTACTAAATTATATTATACTGTATTATTTGGTACCGAAAGAACCGAAGAACCATATCAAATTTTTATAGAATTGTACCAAATTATTTTGAATTTTCAAGATAGTTACAATATTTAATTTTTTAAATATCTAAAATTTCAAGATAATACAAAGATTTATAAATTTTCAAATTGTACCATACTATGTACACCCCTAGCTGCTGCAAAATCCACCAGCAGATCTATGTTAGACAAAAGGTAACTGTCTTTTAGGCACATCTTGTTCAAATTAGTAAAATTCATGCACATTCTTCATTTTCCATTGGCTTTTTTCATGAGCACCACGTTGGCCAATCAGTCCGAATAAGGTATTTCTTTAATGAAGCTGTTATTTAGCAAAGTGATCATCTCTTCCTCCATGGCCAATTGTCATTTAGGCGCATGGTTTCTCTTCCTTTGCTTTACTGGCTTGCATTCAGGTCGGATATTCAAGGAGTGAGTTATCAACTCTGGTGATGCACCTTTGATGTTCAATGGCTACTAAGCAAATACATATGTAAATTCTATTAATACTAATACCAGGGCTTTTTTTATCCAAACCTATTTTATTTGCTAACATTTGTATACTTTTTCCTGGAAAAAGCTCAATGCTTTACAACATCTCTCTTACTTCAGCCTTCTGATCTCCATTGTCCAGGGTGACCAGTGTATCTAGTGGTAAAGTTTGATTAGCTTCTTTTAGCATTTTGATGTAAGTTTCCTGAGTTGCTCTTTGGTTTCCTCTGAGCACTACTACCCCTTCCTTGGTTGGGACTTTAAGTATCAAGTTTTGCATAGATATACAAGCATTTACTGCGCCCAATAAAGGTCAGCCAAAAATCACTTTGTATGAAAAGGGAATGTTAAATACCATAAAATTTGCTTTGCATGTCTGAATTATTATGTCATCTTAAGCTGAACAAGTAAGCTCACCGATTCTTCCACCTTGATAGGTTGCCCTGAGGTGCCAACGAGGGGAATGCTTACATCTTCTAAGAGATTTTCTAACACTTCCAGCAATTTGAAAGCTTGCAATATAATCAAGTTGACCATGCTTTCTATGTTTACCAGGATTCATTGAACTAAAAAATCCTTAAAAAGTGCCTCGACTACCAGGGCATCCATGTATGGCTGCCAGATATCAGATCCATTAATTGCTAAAAATTGAATAGTATACGGATTAATGGATATGCTGAACTTAACAGCGAGCACTTTTTTGGCTTTCCTCTTATTGGAATCACTACAAACATCGTAGTGTTTCTCTTTTACTATGACGTGAATTACCTTGGTAGGGGTTTTTTTTGCTTGAACTAGCCTTGTTCTTATTCTGCCGAGGTATTGGTAACCCATGTCTCCTAGCTTTATCATTTTACTTTACAAACTGTGATAGGCTACCCTTTCGCACCAAGTGTTCTATCTTTTTTTTTTTTAACTATCGACACTCTTTTACTTCCTAGACTTTATCTCTATGAAAAGCACAGTAGAAATTATAATCTTTATTTGGATCATCCCTCATTGGTCTAGGCCAGCTGACTTGTCTATTCTACTTTATACATGTTAGGATCTCTAATTTAGTGTTGTTAAAAGTTGTGATCCTATCTTATTTTCTATCTTCTAAGTAGGGAGTAGTAACTGTGTAAACCCCGATTGGATGAGCTGGTTCCTCTGTAAACTCTCGATTCACTTTGACCTCCATTTCCCTTTCTTGAGTTATTCTCCTAGTGTTATCCCTTTTCGTGCTAGCCTCCTTATATGTATTATGCTGTAAACAATAAGCTTCATCCATCCTGATGTATTTGTGAGCTTGGGACATGAGCTCGATAAAGTTATTTAGAGGTTTCTTGCTCAGTAAATCATTAAAGTCTTGGCATCTTATGTTTTAAATTACTGCATTTATTGCCACCTCGAGATTAAAGTTTTGTATATCCATCACTACCATATTGAACCTTTCTACATAAGCTCAAAAGGGTTTGCCTCTCTCCTGTGTACCTGATTTAGATCGGTTAAGACCTGAATAGGTCAAATTATAGTTATGAACTTCATAATGAACATGTTATTGAACTATTCAAAATTATCAATAGAGTGCTTAAAAAGGTTTTTGAACCAAATTTGAGCTGAGTCATTCCATGCCTGCAGAAAGATCTTGCATAGTGCGATATCATCTGTGGTTAGTACTATCATTGTGTGATGAAATTGGTCTAGATAGGCTTAATGGTCAATGTTTCTATTATACTTTGGTAAGTTAGGGAGTTGGATTTTAGAGAAAGGAATGGCTAAGATTTCTCTAGATATAGGAGATTGAAAACTACCCTGGTATTGTAATGTATTCTAGTTGTGGTACTTTTGCATTAGCTCTTTAAAAAGTCATTCGAATTGTTCGAATGTAAGAGTGATGGTGGATCTAGGAGAAAGGGGAACCACTGAGGAGAGAAGATCCTTAGCAGGTGGCTGGTGAGGCTGTGGAAATATGG
This sequence comes from Excoecaria agallocha, assembly GCA_037975025.1. Lineage (NCBI taxonomy): Eukaryota > Viridiplantae > Streptophyta > Magnoliopsida > Malpighiales > Euphorbiaceae > Excoecaria > Excoecaria agallocha. Next base: position 39,025 of record JBBPFJ010000481.1, read on the forward strand.
GTTAAGGTGCTTAGGCTACTATGGCAGATAGTGTTGTAAGAAAGGATTGCACTATTTATGGGTAAAGTTGAGGATGTTAGGAATGGTTGTTGTAGGGGGTGTTGATTTTGGAGTAGTGGTTGGTGGGAGAAATTGTTATGTATGAGGGAATTATGGTTGGGTTGATCATATTGGTTTTCTGATGAGGCTTAAATCCGAGAAAAGATTTATGTCTACTCTCACCACACCATATGATGACTGGATAGGAAAAATGGATCCTCCGATGTAACGAGTCACCTGAAAAACACAAAATGGGTTGGGATTTTCTGACAAAAAAGACTCAGACGATCAAGTTAGTAATTTTGATGATAGAAAAATTAACTAAAAAGCTTAGTCTTCATACCTGGTAATGGCTTTATTTATAGGGTAAAAGTTATTCTTTGTTCAAGAAGCTGGAAGTAGAGTCCCTCTCTATGAAAAAATCTTACTCTTCTTGAATGGGATAATCCTCATCTCTTCCTAATTTGGATGAGAGAATAAGAAAAGAGGTATCCATTCCTGATAATCTAAAATTATTGCAGATTCTGGATGTCGCTGGATGAGCTCTTAGGTGTTCGATGTAATGAAACATTTTGCTGGGGTGATTTTAACTGAGCTAGTAGTCAAGCTTATTGGACTGTTCAAATGAGCCAGGTAGTTAGACAGGCTCTGTTATCAATATGAATTGTGTCTTTACAATATTGAACAAAAAATAAAATATTATGTACTTAGTTTCATTCAATTTCATAATTTTTAACTTTTTGTATAGATAAAAAAAACTAATCAGCATCAGTTATATAAAATTTTCATTAAAATTTACTAAAATATATTTTTATCAATTTTTTACAATTATACCTGTAAGGCCCCAAACATGACCCTAAATTTAATTTGCATATTTTTAAATGAGGATTTTTTTTAAGTAAAGGTCAATGGAGTAAGTTATTATGTTAATTGCATGGAAATAAAATTTAAAGGTAAAGTTTAATTTTTAATTGAGGGTATAATTGAAGAAAAAGTATTAATTGTGGGGTAGTTTTGAAAATTCAGAAACTTAAGAGGTCAATTGGGAATTAGAGAACAATGGAGAGGTTAATGTATGAATAATGTAAATGTGGGGTATGAAATTTGACATGCAAAGAATAGGATGGTTTTAGTGTGACATGCAAAATCTTGGAGGACTTAAAGGGATGTTTGCCAAAGTCCTATATATATATATGTGTGTAGTGGAAAGAAAGAGAAAGAGACATTTGCAAGAGAGTTGGTCGGCACTTGTAGAGAGAAAACCAGAAAATTTTCTCTTCTTCCTTCTTTCATTCCTTCTAAATCCTCTCAAGAAAACTAGTTGATAAATTTGTGGGTTCATCAAGAGTTTAAGGCTTTAAAGCTAAGGTAAAGAGCATGTTAATGAAACCTTCATCATCTTCTTCTTTTTCTTTTCATTTTGATGGAGAATAATGTTCATTAAGTGCTGGAATTTGATGATGATGGTGTTTGTGAAGGAGAAGAGGAAAGAAGAAAGAACAAAGGAAAAGAGGTTGCCTAAAGCATAGAGATTTTATTCTTGTTTTGGCTAAGGTATGGGAATTTAGGATTATTCATGTTGCATGTGAGTGTATCTACTTGAATATGATGTGTTTTGCTTGAATCTTGACATGCATGTGAGTTTTAAAAAAAATTCTGGGTTTGAGTTCATTAGACCTAGATGCATTGTTTTGGTGATATCTAGAGTTTGAAAATAGATATTGAGATGATTCTAAATGGGTCTTAAACTAGACTTATAGACAAAGATTTCATAAGAAGAAATCACACTCAAATTCTGCCTCTAGATATTTTTTTATGATTTATTGAATTTAGGAAAACTTCTAAATTCGGATTCTGGACCAGGTTGGGGAAAAATTGAGATATCTGTATGGAAAATGATCATAATGACATGAAATTAATTTATATGAAAACTAGACTCATAAAGACACATTTTATATGAAGTAAGTAATGCCTAATTTTATTTCTAAGTTTGTCAAATAATTAGCATGAAATTCGTTGAATCTCTTGGGACTGTTAGGGTACAGATGTTGGTATTTTGGGCATAAGTAATAGTAGAGAACTCAAAATATTATTCTGTAAAATTATGAGTAAACTAGATACCTAGGAGTACGTTTTTGATGAATAAATGTTGGTCTAAATCTCTCTTGATTTTATGCTATGAATTTTTATAAGTGACAGCCGCCACTGTTTTGGTTTTATAAACAGCCTATAGTGTTTTTCAAATAAATCGAGTTATAGACCAGATATTAAGATTAATTTTGATGCTCTGGAAACTAGACACATAGGGGAATAAGATTGTAGAAGTCCATTTTGCCTAAAAATGACATCTTCAATTTCAAATTTGGCTCACAAGTCGAGTCCAGAATGCTGCCCTGTGCAGATTTTTGTGATATTTTATTCTATGACTTTTAATTAATTGAAATAAAAAGTTGTTTATGTGATTGTAAAATAAATTGGATAGAGCATGTAATATGACTATAAATGAAGGATTTATAGGCATATATATACATTCGTATGTGTACATAAATAAATATTAGTGATGAAAATATCTAACTTATACATATAATTAGATTTGTACATGATTGTTATATGCCAAATTGATGTACACATATGTAATCCTATGATATGAAAGTGCACATGAGTTGAATGATGATAAAGGCATATATATAGATAAACATGCTTATAAGAATAAGCCTACTATATGCGAATGTACCTACAGGTATGTATATTTATAATTATGTTTATGAGTGTACGAGCATGTATTTACCCTATGAGATAGATGATGTTTTAGCATGACTATGAATATGTGAGATGCTGAATGAGAATATGATCAAGTTTATGATATGATTATGTATATGAGTGTATGAGCATGAATAAAGTATTGCCTGCAATAGAGTTCAGATATGGATAGATAGGCGCAAATGGGAATTGCAGCTGCCAAAGTTGATCCTGCTGGATCTTACACAGCCCATTAGGGTTGTTTATTTTTGCCCTCGTGTGGGTGCTCACGTGCGAGCATTTGACCGGTCCAAAGTATAGTTGGCCCTACTTGGGTCTATAGTTATGATATCTTCGGATATCTATCATTTGATACCCTCGGGTATCCATCGATCCCGTTATCCATTCTTAGAACTTAAGCAGGCTAAAGTAAAGTAATAAAGTTTCAAAGTTATTCACAGTATGAGATATGCATCTGATATATGAATTATTATGGTTAACAGTGACTATTTGAGCATGACTTAATATTTGTTTACATGATATATGGATCACTTCATGAACTATAACTAGTATGCTGATTCAATTGTGAAAAGTTATCTTGTTATGCAAGCTATTGTATTTTATATTTTTCTTTTCTTTTGCCATATGAGTATTGTTGCTAGTTATTTTATATTTTTGACGACCACTATGAGTGGTTGTCTTTCATGTTTAGAATTCCCCACTAAGCTGTAAAGCTTAGCACGGGTTATTTGATCCGTGTAGGTTTTAGGTAGCGAAGACTTTTTGCACAGGATCTAATTCTGCATCAGGACAGGCCAACACCAATCGATAGAAGTTGATGTAGGAAATTTTGATAAATTTTGTTTAGCTCCTTACATGTATAACGTGTTTAAGAGTTGTAATATGTATATATATATATGTACATTATATAAAAGTAAAGACTGTAATAATCTCATGATGAGAATACTAGTATATGCATGCATGATGAAATTAGAATTACTTTATATAAATGTATTGATATGATGAATGCTAAGCATGGAAGTACAATAGCTACAGTATGATGATATAGTCATATGACTTGATGAATTAAAATGGCATAGTTTGCATTGGATATAGTAAACATGGGATATAGGGTGTTACAATTTGGTATCAGAGCCAGGTTTAGCCTTTTCTGGGCAATGTACGTATAGAAATTGAATATGAGATAGTGTTGTGTTGGCCTAATGCAGAAATTCCTGTTTTCTTATAGATTAAAGATGGAGAATTCTCCTGGGAATCCTATAGATGAATCGGCTGAAAGTAATGTGCCGGTTAGATCAAATCCTCCTAATCCAATGACTTCCTCTTCGCATCAAAATGAAACTCCTGCCACAGTTCCTGGAGAGGCCTTGCTAAAAATTTCTCAGGATATGGCCCAAATACTACAAAGAATGACCATGCCTAAAGCTCCAATATCTGAAATTAGAAAGCATGGAGCACAAGAATTTATGGGCACCAATCTAGAGCAATCTGAAGAAGCTGAGTTCTGGCTAGAAAGGCTAGAAAGGATATTTGATGAAATAAACTGTCCTGCGAATCACAAAGTATCTTGTGCTGTGTCTTTGCTTCAAGGCATGGCATATGATTGGTGGAAGTTGATTATGAGGCAATCACAGTTACCTGACCCACTTACCTGGGAATTCTTTGAGGAGGAGTTCAGAAAAAAATATGTTACTGAGGCTTACAAGGAGGAGAAATTGAAGCAGTTTCTGAGTTTGAGGCAAAAAGCTCTATCTGTGGCTGAATATGAAAAGGAATTTAGCCGATTATGCAAATATGTTCCCAAAGAGATGTTGACAGGAGTATTTAAATGCAGGCACTTTGAAGATGGGCTAAATGACCGAATCAAAGAAAAATTGTTCGGATTCACATCCTTAAATGTGGTAGATTTTAATCAACTGGTCACAACTGCTATGAAAATTGAAAAGTATGAGATAGCTAAAAGAGAGAGAGAGCATAAAAGAAGTGGTTCCAGGGAAGGATCATCTACTGGAAAAAGATTTAGAGGAACTCAAGGAAGTCAGCCTGCAGGATCTATTTTCAGTTCTTCTAATAAAGGAAAGAAACAAGAATCTTCTGCCAAGTTTAAAAATGAGAGGAAAGCTTCAGGAAGACAGAGTGGGAGTCAAGCACCTGAGTGTTCTCATTGCTCCAGGAACCATTGGGGTAATTGCAGGAAACTGGCTGGAGAATGCTTTAGATGTGGCAGTGCTGATCATTTCATGGCGAATTGTCCTTTGAAATCAGAGCAACAGAATAGTAGGGGAGCTTCTAATGCACCCCCACCTGGAAGAGGTAGAGGCAGAGGAAGGTTTGGAGCAGCTCATCATGGAACTCAATCCCAGAATATGTCAGAAACAGTTGATAGACCTCCTACTCAAATGGTTGCTAGGCGGGCTTATGCCATGAAGGCTCGAGAGGAACAGGATGCTCCAGATGTTATAGCTGGTACTTTTTCTCTTTATAATTGTAACATACATGCACTCATTGATCCTGGCTCTACTCATTCTTATGTTTGTATTGGGGTTTCGGGTAGAGCTAGTTTTAAAACACAACAGTTAGATTTTGATGTATGTGTAACTAGTCCATTGGGACATAGTTCAATTGTTAATAAGGTGTGTAAAGACTGTCCTATAGTAGTTCAAGGGAGAGAGTTTCCAGCAGATTTGATTGTATTGCCTTTTCATGAGTTTGATGTAATTTTGGGAATGGATTGGTTATCCAAGCATCATGCAGTGGTGAATTGTGAAATGAAAACAGTAACCCTCAGGAATGATGAAGGAAAGGAAGTGGTAGTAGAAGGCAATTGTTCTAAGCTATTAACTAATGTTATATCAGCAATGCAAGCTAGACGTTGCCTTAGAAAAGAATGTGAAGCATTTTTAGCTTTAGTCCTTGACTCAAAAAGGGATACAGTGGAGCTTGACAAAATACCGATTGTGAAAGAATTTCCAGAAGTATTTCCTGAGGAATTACCTGGTCTTCCCCCAGAAAGAGATGTTAAGTTATCTATTGATCTGTTACCTGGTACAGCCTCGATCTCTAGGGCACCATACAGAATGGCTCCATCTGAATTAAAAGAGTTGAAGGTTCAATTACAGGAATTATTAGACAAAGGTTTCATCAGACCCAGTGTGTCACCTTGGGGTGCTCCGGTTTTATTCGTTAAGAAGAAGGATGGGTCTATGAGAATGTGTATCGATTATAGACAGTTGAACAAAGTGACAGTGAAAAACAAATATCCTTTGCCACAAATAGAGGATTTATTTGATCAGTTAAGTGGTGCTGGTGTGTTTTCAAAGATAGATTTGCGATCAGGATATTATCAGCTCAGAGTTAAAGATGGGGATGTTCCTAAGATTGCATTTAGAACTCGTTATGGGCATTATGAATTTTTAGTCATGCCATTTGGGTTGACTAATGCTCCTGCTGCATTCATGGATCTCATGAATAGGGTATTCAGACCCTACTTGGATCGATTTGTTGTAGTATTTATTGATGACATATTAATTTACTCCAGAAATGAAGCTGAACATGTTGAACATCTGAGAATTGTATTACAAACTTTGAAAGAAAATGAGTTGTATGCCAAATTGAGTAAGTGTGACTTCTGGCTTAAGGAAGTTTCTTTCCTAGGTCATGTTGTATCTGCTGAAGGTGTTAGGGTTGATCCAAATAAAATTGAAGCTATTGTCAATTGGAGACCACCCAGGAATGTGCATGAAATTAGAAGTTTTCTTGGGTTGGGAGGTTATTATCGTCGTTTTGTGAAGGGTTTTTCTGTCATTGCTTCACCCCTCACTAAGCTGTTAAGAAAGAATATTAAGTTTGAATGGTCTGATCATTGTCAAGCAAGCTTTGAAAGGTTGAAGAAAATGTTGACTGAAGCTCCAGTGTTGACTCAACCTGTGGCAGGGAAAGAGTATGCAATGTACAGTGATGCATCTAAGGTTGGTTTGGGTTGTGTATTGATGCAAGATGGTAAAGTTGTAGCTTATGCATCTAGACAATTGAAATCACATGAACAGAACTACCCAACTCATGATCTAGAACTGGCTGCTGTGGTATTTGCCTTAAAGATTTGGCGGCATTACTTGTATGGGGAGAAGTGCAGGATTTATACGGATCATAAAAGTCTCAAGTATTTGCTTACTCAGAAAGAGTTTAATTTGAGGCAGAGGAGATGGTTGGAACTATTCAAAGACTATGAATGTATAGTTGATTACCACCCAGGAAAAGCAAATGTGGTTGCTGATGCTTTGAGTCGTAAGTCAATGGCTGTATTGATGTTAAAACAGTGTAGATGGAGATTTACTTTGGATGGTGCTTTACTAGCACAGCTTAAAGTTAGGCCCATGGTCAGGCAGACAATGATTGATGCTCAGAAGGATGATGTAAAGTTACAACAGATTGTTAAAGCAAGTGGTGAAGGTAATCAATCTGAATTTTTAGTGAAAGAAGATGGTGGTGTATACTACCATGACAGGTTGTGTATCCCTGATGACAAAGAAGTGAAAAGAATATTGTTGCATGAAGCACATAATACTGCATTTACTATGCATCCAGGTGGGAACAAGATGTATCAAGAGTTGAAACAGTTTTACTGGTGGCCTGGCATGAAGAAGGATATTGTTGATTATGTTTCTAAATGTCTAACATGTCAGCAAGTGAAAGCAGAACATCAGTTTCCTTCAGGTCTCCTGAATCCCACTCCAATTCCACAATGGAAGTGGGAAGACATTACCATGGATTTTGTTAATGGTTTGCCTCTTTCTCAAAGGAAAAATGATGTTGTATGGGTAATAGTGGATAAGTTAACAAAAGTAGCTCACTTTTTACCGGTTCAAACAGATTATTCCATGGATAGGCTTGCAGAATTGTATGTGAATGAGATTGTACGGTTACATGGTATACCTGTGTCTATAATTTCAGATCGAGATCCAAGGTTTACATCAAGATTTTGGCAAAGTTTACAGCAAGCTTTGGGAACACAGCTCAAGTACAGTATAACTTTTCATCCTCAAACGGAATGGGCAATCCGAAAGGGTTATTCAGATTCTCGAAGATATGATGAGGGGATGTGCTTTGGAGTTTTCTGGAAGTTGGGATAAATATGTAGCCTTAATGGAATTTGCTTATAATAACAGCTATCAGAAGAGTATTCAAATGGCACCATATGAGGCTTTATATGGCAGAAAATGTAGAACTCCAGTCTGCTGGACTGAGTTGACCGAATGTAAGTTAATTGGTCCTGACCTTGTTAGAGATACAGAAGAAAAGGTTCAAGTTATCAAGCAGAGGCTGAAAGAAGCGAGTGACAGGCAGAAATCATATGCTGACCTTAAAAGAAGGGATATGGAGTACCAAGTGGGTGACAAAGTATTTTTGAAGGTATCTCCTTGGAGAAAAGTGCTTAGATTTGGGAAAAAGGGAAAGCTCAGTCCGAGATTCATTGGTCCATACGAAATTCTTCAAAGAGTCGGACCAGTAGCTTATAGATTGGCTCTTCCTATGGAGTTGGCCAAGCTACATGATGTGTTTCATGTATCTATGCTTCGAAGATATCGCTCGGATGAATCTCACAAGATACAAGTTCAAGATATTAAGTTACAGCCGGATTTCACTTATGATGAGGAGCCGAAGAAAATTTTGGCTAGGGAGATCAGGCAATTGAGAAACAAGCAGATCTTTCTGGTTAAAGTACTTTGGCAACATCATGGTGTACAAGAAGTAACTTGGGAACCAGAGGCAGCCATGAAGAAGCAATATCCTCAGTTGTTTAATTCAGGTATGAATTTCGAGGACGAAATTCTTTAAAGGGGAGAGATTTGTAAGGCCCCAAACATGACCCTAAATTTAATTTGCATATTTTTAAATGAGGATTTTTTTTTAAGTAAAGGTCAATGGAGTAAGTTATTATGTTAATTGCATGGAAATAAAATTTAAAGGTAAAGTTTAATTTTTAATTGAGGGTATAATTGAAGAAAAAGTATTAATTGTGGGGTAGTTTTGAAAATTCAGAAACTTAAGAGGTCAATTGGGAATTAGAGAACAATGGAGAGGTTAATGTATGAATAATGTAAATGTGGGGTATGAAATTTGACATGCAAAGAATAGGATGGTTTTAGTGTGACATGCAAAATCTTGGAGGACTTAAAGGGATGTTTGCCAAAGTCCTATATATATATATGTGTGTAGTGGAAAGAAAGAGAAAGAGACATTTGCAAGAGAGTTGGTCGGCACTTGTAGAGAGAAAACCAGAAAATTTTCTCTTCTTCCTTCTTTCATTCCTTCTAAATCCTCTCAAGAAAACT
>JBBPFJ010000481.1:48355-97806 GCA_037975025.1 Excoecaria agallocha
ATTTTACTCAATAAATCAATAATTAATCTTAACACAATCAAAGATAAGAATATGCTTAAAACCAAGAAATAATCACCAATACTGAAATTAAGCTCAAAATAAAGTCATAACAATGAAATATAAGTTTTTAAGATTCCATTAGCAAAAGAAGAAAAACTATTTACTAAACATATTTAAAAACTAAAACAACAGCTGAAAAGACAAATAAAAACTGAAAAACCTGAAAAAACAAAGTAAAACTAAAACTAAAGAACTCTACTAGTTCTTCTAATTGATTCCTCTAATTTCTCATTGATCTTCTAATTGCATGCCCTTTTTTAGTGTTTAGAGTTGTCTATTCATAGGCCAATAAGTGGTAAAATTCTTCCTCAACTCTAGAAATAAAACAGGAAAGCAATTTCTTCTCTACAAGGAACCTTGAAAAATCCTTCGTCGAATGGGAGAGTTTGCACGTGGCCACGCCTCTTCTTTTGATAATCCATACGTGGGCACGGGTAATTTATCATAAAGGACACACGTGGCACATGAATTCCTTTGATAATTTGCACGTGGTCACGTGCTCATCATATGCTCTTTCTTATTTATTCTTACGTGGCCATGTGTCTCTCTTTGTTATTTTTCACGTGGCCATGTGTTGTTCTTTTATTGTGTTTTCACGTGGCCATGTATCCTTCTTTGCTCTTCTTCACGTGGCCCATTGCATAAGTCTTCTGGACTTCACGATCATTTATTAACATGAATTTTTCAAATTCACAGTTTTGGTCCAAATCTTCTTGCCTTTGTAATTAAGTCATTATTTTGCAAAATAACCCTAAAAAACACCAAAATTTACAATTAACTCCAAAAACATAAAATTAACCAATTAAACTTAAATTCAACCTAATTAACACAAATTAACTTAATTAAACAACTAAAATATAGTAAAAACATATTAAAAACATCATATATATCACCATTATCAATAATATGGGCCGAATAAAATACTAAAGTATACTTAGGTAAATTTTATGATTTAATGCAAATTAATTATTTAAACATGATAGTCGATGTGTAACTTAGCCAAATTAATGATATATAAGTGAAGACTAAATTTGGGAATTAGGATGTTGGCTGGACTGAAAGGTATACATAGGCAAAACTAATGTGTGATTTGATTATTTATTAAGTATGATTGCATAAAATGAATATTTGATGGAAATGGAGTGTGTATTAATTAATTGAGAATTATTGGAATTTAATTGAATACTTTTTAATTTGAAATTATATTATATAAAAAATGGGGAATATAGAATGGGTTATGTTTAGTTAATTGTACAATATAATTAATGTTAAAATTGAATAATAAGTGACTTGAAATTTATTGGATGGAAAGAGAATGAACTAGAGGGTGGTAATATTCTATGGACTATATAGTGTTTAAAGGAAATAATAATGTGAATTAAACGTAAGTCGAGTGTTCCATAGCGATTTAATGAAATAAATGATTTAATTGCCCTTAGTAGAAGCTTGGTGGTCAAATCTAGTTTAGAATATACTTCACTAGCCATAAGAACATCTATACCAAGGTTGCGAGCATGATGACTTGCATCAATAGGCCAATGAAGGTCTACTAAAATGTTGAAATGTTAAATGAAATGTAAATGTAAATGTGAGGGTGATCCTTCGAGATAACTCTAAAATGTATTAATCCCGGTATCCCGATTTGAAAATTTCTACTTGATTGATACCAGGGGGCAAAATGGTAAAAAATGAAATAAAAGTGATAAAAAAAGGAAAATTAAAGAAATAGAGTAAAAATGTACTTAATTGGAAGAAATTAAAAAGTTTAGAGCTATTCTGGTAATTAAGTAAAATAACGGGAATAAGTGGTAAATGAAAGAAAATAAGTAACTAATTAGTAAAGTAAGTGATTTGGTGTTTGAATATGGATTATAGTGTAAATTAGTGTAGAAACAATAAAATAAGGACTAAAAGGTAATTCACAAGCTTAATAAGGAATTAATTTAGAAAATAAACTTAATTAATGTCATTAATGTAATTAAATAGAGATAGAGGATAAAATCAAAATTAAATGGAAGTTTAGGGATCAATATGTAATTATTGTAATAAGGATAATTGAAGGACTAATATGTAAAGTAATTGACAATATAGCTAGTAAATGTAATTGTTAAGAAATTAAGGTAAAAGAGGAATAAAGTTTGGTATGATGGAGATAAAATCGAGTGAAGAAGGACTTAACTATAAAAATGTAATAGAATTAAATATTAAAGTAATGAAATGGTGTTTAGTAAGGCAATATAAGTAATGAAAAGAAATAGGCAATAACTTATTAAAACAAGCAATTAAATTGTTGCACAAAGATTAAAATAGGATTTGGTTTGAAAATAATATTTTAAGGGTTAAAGAGTAATTTATAAGTTACATAATGAATTAACCATAGAAATAAAATTATTTAGTGGCATAATCGTAAATAAGTGAAAGAGAAGGATAATAAAGTAAGTTGGTATAAGAATGAGATTTAGAGATAAAATAATAACTCCTTAATGTAAAATGATGAAATAAAAGTATAATTGACTATTCAACGACATAAAAATGTTCAGGGACTAAATACTAAATTTTATGTCAATATAATGAGATTAATGTGAAATTAAATTTATTTAGTAGTACCATTGTAAATAAATGGAATTGGAGGGTAATATTATAATTTAATGAATGTATTGGGATTAAATGTAGATTTACGATAATAGTGTTATTTACATGACTAAAATGTAGTTAGATGACAATATAATAATTAATAGTGTAATTAAGTGATAAGGAAATAAATGTAAATATAAAACTTTATAGTAAATAAATTAAATATAGAAAAAGAAGGAAAAAAAAAAGGAAGAAAATTTTGGATGTTTTATATATAAAAAAATTATGAAATAAGAATAAATACTAATCAAGAAATGGCAAAGGAATAAGATAAGTAAAGATCAAATTGGCATTAGACAGGATCTTAAAAATTAAGGTATGTATGTAGATAATGATGCATTTAACTTAAAGTGCAAGTATTATAAACAGTAAGAAATTGTAAAACAAAATATCGGTTCAAGACAATATAAACTAAAATATAAATAATTCAAGATAAAAAATAGAAACAATGTCATTAAATTGTAATGCTAATAGTATGGTAAATAATTGAATTAAAAGGTTAAAATAAATCTACCTAGTGATGAAGAAAAAAAAAATTAGATAAACAATAATAAAAGTAATGTACATAACTGACATGGGTAACGTAAAAAGGAAAGTTAACTAGGGAAATTATTTTTGGAAGTTGGAAGTGGCAATACAAAGTGAGAAAGTGTGAAGAAATAAATTAGTCAAGTAAATGAATGGCACATGGTAGTAGCACTTGATCTAACGTGGGCCACAAGGAGAATATAAGAAATGTAAATAAGCTTTAAGGAAATTAAAATAATAAAGTTGATGATGTATAAGATAATGTTAGAGTTAATGGTGGATAAACATTAATACGTTTACTAATGTAGCATTACTGTTAATAACAATAATAATAATGATAGTAAGAATATAAAAGTATATGTATGATTAATGATAAATTATTAATAGAAATAATAAGTAAAGATTTAAAGTTAACTTATTTGGTTAAAATAAGTTATTACCGTAGTATTAAGCAATTGATTAAGTTTTGTTTAATTGATTAATGTAAGTTAATATTAAGTATTAAGGTATGAAAATGTATGTATGAATAATTGTTCATAGAAAATAAAAAAAAAAAAGAAGAAGAAGAAGAAGATAGGAAGTAATTTACTAGTTATAAAGGAAGATACAAAGGTAGGATTTTTGGGTATGCAAGGATAACAAAATATAAATTGAGGAATATAAGAGAAGTATAGAACAAATGGTAAGTTTACAAGAATAAAATATAAAGTAGATGTTTAGTTTAACCGAAATAGTAAATGAAAAAGAGTAAAATATAAAAGACAAAGTAATGATATAATAAAAATGAAAGAAGATTGAAATGAAATTAAATGAATAATAATAAGATAATAGTAAATAAAAGATATGTACTCTTATGCGAACATCTATACAATGAATAGTAAAGAAATAGTTATAAAGTAGCTTAGTAAGGTAAAGAAAATTAACGTATCAGAAATATAAATTGACGGTTGAGTATAGGCATATAAATGGGGTGAGTGTTGATAGATTGAATCTATAATCTACCATAAAAATAAAAGTAGTTTAAATAGAGGAAAGTAAAGGAAATGTTACCGATAAAAGAATAATCAAGTTAACTAAGGTAATGGTGATAGAAATGAGAAAAATGAAAATAATAGCATGAAAAGAGTTAAATAAAATGTAAACGTGGACAGGTACTAGACTAAATGATTAATACATATAACAAAAGAATTAAGTATTTATATAGTATTAAAACGAGAGTGCTTGTGTGTATAGATAATGATAGATGGAAAGTTTAGAATATGTATTCATCACTGGACATTTTTAATGCTTAGCACGTAATGTTGCTATTGCATGTAGGTTATGGAAGTAAGAAATTAAAGTGACTGTAGGCCGGTATTGATCAAGAAGAGTGATGCAAAGCAAGGACAACAGTATAATCATAGCATGTATATGATCACAATGAACATAAATTGTAATTTATATGTACAAATCTTTACAGTTTATATATATATATTGTGCAAGTTATAAACAAGTTTATATATGAATTTTTCATTTAATGACGGTCAAATATTAAAAAAATTTAAAAAATTACCAAACTGTTTAGTATAGCAATTGTAATCATCATATTGTTATAATATCCGATCACTGTACGTACAGTGCAATGGTATAAGAATGTTACATTGCCATATTTATAGAGTTAAAGTCTTGAATTATAGTCTTTTAATGTTGGGCCTTCTCAAGAGGCCCTTAATGGGCTGAATTAAGCCTCAAATTTTATATTTTATTTTTTATGCATTGTCACTTGTCCTCCCTTCGAATGATCGATCAATTTCATGAAGATCACAGATCATGGCTTGGTCCAATTGGAATAAATGCATCAATAGAGAATAGCATCGATTGAGATAAATAAAATCACCAGTTGAAGAGTTTGAAATAAATACGTCGATCGAAAATAGCATCGATCGAGATAAATAAAATCATCAATCAAGAAGATTGGGATAAATGCATTGATAGGGAATAGCTTCGATTGAAATAAGTAAGATCATCAATCAAAGAGATTGGAATAAATGCATCTATAGAAAATAGCACAAATTGAGATAAATAAAATTATTATTTGAGGAGACTGGGATATATGCATTGATTGTGAATAGCATCAATTGAAATAAATAAAATCATCAATCGAAAAGACTGAATTGGAATAAATGTGTCGATCAGAAATAGCTCATAGATTGAGATAAATAAAATCTTGTCAATTAATAATTCTTAAATTATCGTATTCACATAAATGAGAAGATGTACATATTAATTAAATCTTACACAAAATAAATAAGCCATACATTTATGTAAAGCTATAGATAAGTCGCAATAACTTTAAGGTGTTTTCATGGAAGGATATCACCTTTTGCATAACCTCTCACAGTTACCCTCTAAGAAGGTGCAACAAATAAGCCATACTTCTAATGAATCATGTAAATATGTCTTTCTTTAACCAAAAGAATAGTAACATTCACACTGGTTCACAACATATTATGTCTCATTTGAAATACAAATACAAGGGAACTCACACTCTGGCATCTCCTCCAAACGTGCCACAGAGTCATCGGACGACATCACTGCGAGCATAACTCATTAAGTGTCGTTGAGGATATATTATGATAGTATTGCAACACTAACCTTGTAAACAGTTCTAGATTTGTCATGTTGGAGCAATAAATTCTAAAATATAAAAGTGATAATTTGGCACAGACGGTAACTTTAAGCAAGCTAGTTATCACCAATAATTTTGGGGCCAAATTATACTATAAAACTCCTCCTAAAAGTAGAATCAATCATGTTAGAGGAATAAAATTAAAAATTTTACAAAGAAAAATAAAATAAAAGATCCATAAGTTAATACACACATACCTGATACTAGGCCAAGGACCCCCGAAATATATCAATCAAGGTTTAAAGATAAGGTAGACAACTCTCCACCTGTCATATCTCCAAAATAAAGAGGGACTTTTTTAAAATTAACGTGCTTATAAAATTTAATTTAAAAAATGAAATATTTTTTAAACTATGTGGCAAAATGGTATAGGAAGTTTATTCCCGTAATACCGCGTTACGGAATTAGATGATGGGAGCCACTTTCAATATCAGCTGACCGAGGGATCAAAAAACAAAAAATTCTGTTGAGACCCAATTGTTTGATTCCGCAGCGAGAGACAACAAAAATGGGTTGATATTAATTAGCTCATCCCATATAATGGATGAGTTGCTCTGCCATGATAATAAAAATGCACAATAATAAACCCAAGATCTTAAATTCAACTCTCACAGACAATAATATTTCAATTTTTTCAAATATATCAAATTATTTTTTTTTTCATATTAAAATTTACAATTAATTTTTATACATTAATTGATTAAAATCTATAATTAATTTTTTAAATTAAATAATTTTATAATTAATTTAAATCATTTTATATTATCTTTATTTTTTCCAATTTTTTAAAAAACTAATTATAAATTTTAATTTACAATGAATTTTTTTTAAATTAATTTTAATTTTAATAAAAATATAAAAAAATAAATTTACTTTATATTTTAATTTAAAACTTGAGGGAACACGTGGATGTTTAATTAGTAAAAAAATATTTGGGCCATTATGACTAATTAAATATCCACATGTTCCCCTAATTAAATACCCCCCACATGTTCCCCTAAGTCATATTGGCCCAAATATTTTTTTACTAATTAAATACCCACATGTTCCACTAAGTTTTAAATTACATTTAAATTAAAATATAAAGTAACTTTATTGTTTCATATTTTTATTAAAATTAATTTAAAAAAAATTTCAGTGCAAATTAAAATTTATAATTAATTTTTTTAAAAAAGTTAAAAAAATAAACATTATATAAAATAATTTAAATTGATTATAAAATTATTTAATTTAAAAAATTAATTATAAATTTTAATTAATTAATGTATAAAAATTAATTGCAAATTTTAATCTAAAAAAAAGAAAATGATTTGATATATTTGAAAAAATTTAAATATTGTTGTTTGCGGAAATTAAACCCAAGACCTTGGATTCATTACTGTGCACCTTTACCATGATGGTAGAGCAACTCATCCGTTGCATGGGATGAGCTAATTAATATCAACCCAATTCTACAGCCCCTTGCTGCGGCATCAAACAAGTAGGTCCCACCAGAATTTCTTGTTTTTTGGCCCCTCGGTCAGCTGATATTGGAAGTGATCCCACCATCTAATTTCGCAATGTGGTATTGCGGCAATGAACTTTCCATGTCATTTTGCCAAATACTTTCAAAAACACCCCATTTTTCAAATTAAATTTTACAAACGCACTAATTTTAAAAAAAAAAAGTCCCAAATAAAGTGGGGATAAAGATGGGTTTCTTTTACCAGAGGTTTTCTCTTTTCTGGATTCTGCTCTTGAGAGGTTTACTGATGTTTTAGAATAATATGAGCTTGCCTTTGATTTGTTTTATCAAGCTGACCAAGAGAGATCAAGCCTTATTCTGCATGAGATATCTGCAAAGTCAATCGTTGCTAAAGCAGATTCTGATTCAGAGAAAACTCTAGTAGCATTTGAAATTCGTGAAAATTTTCTCAAGCAAAAGCTCTTGTAGTTGCGAAAGCTCATGAAGATCTTCTGTTCAGGTGGCAGGCATTCCATTGGCCCACTCAAGCATAATGCTAGGAGACAAGCTACTGCAGTTATTGCAAACCTACATAGGGATAATTTTGATTCTTTCTAACACAGTCATGATGATCTTTGTCTCAAAGTGGAGAAATATGCAATAGATATAATGAAATCTAAAGCAGAGATTACTCGAGCTAGAGAACTCCCTTGGGTTTGAAGCTAAACCAGCAGCCAAGGATCGTCTTCTGACCACTCTTGTTAAATACATGCCATTCACTGGTCTTATAAACAAAGAAGATGTTGGTCTTTGTAACCAGTCAAACTACAATATGATCAAAGATGCTAGGTTGCCAAGGAAGCAGGAAGTCAAAAAGGACAAGTTGTTATCAATTGGAAATAGCATCAACCGACAAAATGTTATTTAATATATTTAGTGCTCTTCCTCGTGTTTGTTTGTTTGTTTTAGTGAGAACCAACTGGAAGTAGAAAGAGTAATTATTTTACAGGTATATGTTTGATAGCAAATCAGAATATAATTCTTCATAACAGTTTTGTAGTTTTTCAGCATAAGATTGAAATAAAAAGTAATCCTAGGGGCTAAGGGAATCCTCGGTCATCTTCTTCTTGAATCCAGTCTATAATATTAGTAGACCTAAATAATGCCATATTCTTCTTATGCTCTTACGCAGGATAGAGACCGTCTGATATGTAAAAGAGGGAATTTTTATTCTAATAAGGTGAAGACATCCTGTGTTTGATGTTAGACACTTGGAATCTTCAAGTTCCAGGACAGAAGAATTGTGATGTCTATTTTTTTTATATTCATCGAGGGTTTCACCTTGCAGTTCTGATCAAATTTGTTTTCATGTCAAAGGCAAGGTCGATGTAAGTGGTTTGCCATGTGGTGAAGCTTAGAGGATAAACATCTTACAAGCTATGATCGTGTTGAATGTTTTGCATATCTATGAAATGTTTAATTTAACATCTCTTTTTTGGCAGGAAAGTAGCATTTTCATTTTTTAGCTAGTACACAAGTCAAGCTCTATTCGATAGGCATCTATAATCATTTAAAACTTAAGTGCATATTTTCTAGAGACTGATTACTTTTGGGGTTCCTAGTAATTTGTACATCTTAGGATTATACTTGGGAATTTATGCTGATACTACCTTGAACTATAAGCCAAACTATCAGAAGCTTATTTTTATGTAAAGCTAGTTGTTGTTATGGTCAATTGGTCTTTGGAAATTTGTATATATGCATATGATAAATCAACTTATTCTCATCTGTCATCGTGTATGATTTGCAGCAACTCTATTGACTAAGTTTAGTGGTTGTCTAACTGAATACAATTCCAATTCATCAACGTCACAATCCAGCAGCTCACCATATGTGTCAGAACATACAACAACTCTATCAAAGATCCAATTTGCTAATTCAAAAAATTCAACTAGTGAAGTAAACTGTATCAAAGCATAAACAGTATAAATTGGTTGGAGAAGGGGCAATAAACCTCCAAATTAAATGCACAAGTCAAATTTGGCTTTCACTACAAAATAAAGCTTCCATATCAGAGCTCGAAAGCCTTCAAAAGTTTCTTATAAACATCATCTAATTTTCTCCAAGTTAATTTCTTATAAGCAATATGATTTATTGGAGCAAATTATGAAGGTATTACCATTTAATTTAACAAAATCAGAAGGCACTCAAGTGAAAAGAAGGTTTTTAAAGTTGGGGATTGTACCTGATTTTGTCCTACTTACAAGTTGGGTGGATATCGCCTATGAACAGTCGCCATGGTTGGATGTACTCTGCTCTCTCTAATCTCTATTGCTGTTTAGTTGGCCTCTTATTTTTCAAAGAACCTAACCAAGCTTGAGAGGACAGTAGCACCACTGTCAATGGATCCCTGCCCTTTCGTGCGCCTCACTGCAGGCAATCTCACCCCCAAAATTCCTCTTGCTTCCAAACCTGCTTGTTTTGTTGTTCGCCTTCCTCTTCTCCTTATTTCTTCAAAATCAAGCTCAAGAATTTCCCTTCAAATGACAGTCGCTTCCTGAAGATATTTATCTATACTGGTCGCCGTGGAACCACCTAGGGGTTTAGCTCCGGATGACTGTTGGGAGAATCTGCTCTCCGTTAGACCTGAAGGGAACTGAGTCTAAGGCTTGTGCCTTCCACAATGGATGGATTTTTGTGGCCGCTGCTTCAATGGTAACTCCGTTTGTTGCTTCTCCTGGCTCTGATGGAGTGAGCCGCTCCGACCCCGGTTCTTGGCTCATTCTGTGCCCCGGAGATGGCACCTAAAAGCCTTGGGGGCCATCTTCAGGCTTGGCTTGAGCGCGGCGCCTCTGATGGACTAGGTTGCCACTTCAAACTGGAAGAGGCATAATTTCCACCCACGAGGACACCCATTGATTTTTGAATCGTCGACCATACCCTTTTTAAGAACTCTTCTCGGACTTATATGGAAACTCCATTGATAACAGGATCTAGCTAATAGCTCGGACCGAGTTCGGATTAAGAGCTAGGTAAGGCGACAGAGTTCGGACTGGAGCTAGGTAAGCTGACAAAGTTCGGACTGGAACTAGGTAAGCTGACAGAGTTCGAACTAAGAGCTAGGTAAGCTGACAGAGTTCGGACTGAAGCTAGCTAAGCTGACAGAGTTCGGACTAAGAGCTCGGTAAGCTGACAGAGTTTGGACTAAGAGTTAGGTAAGGCGACAGAGTTCGGACTAAGAGTTAGGTAAGGCGACAGAGTTCGGACTAAGAGCTAGGTAAGCTGACAGAGTTCGGACTAAGAGTTAGGTAAGGCGACAGAGTTCGGACTGGAGCTAGGTAAGCTAACAGAGTTTGGACTAAGAGCTAGGTAAGCTGACAGAGTTTGGACTAAGAGCTAGGTAAGGCGACATAGTTCGGACTGAAGCTAGGTAAGCTGACATAATTCGGATAAACATTTACCAATCAAGAGATCGGATCAATCGAACTCCAAGGAACCCATCTACAGTTCGGCCAATAGCTGAAATATAACTGCCACGATAGGATAAGACGGTTATTCCTCCTCCACTTCTCCCCAACAATAGGAGTAGTGGAAAGAGTGGCCTAGAAAAGTGGGATGAAATCTCACTTCCCACAAATAATGGAAATTACGCCTATAAAAGGTGAAAAAACAGGTAAACCGGGGGGGAGATCTACTTTTCAAAATAATACATTTCTATTATCAAAAATTCTAACTTGACCGTCGGAGACTTCCTTGTCGGAAACTTTTCGGTCATTTGTTTCTTTTTTGCAGGCGATCGCACGGGATACATTACATTTTTCACCTGTCATCATTTGGTGCGGTGAGCGTGGAACACACTTTCACTAATTTTCATTCTTCAGTTCAAAATCCCAGCAATTCTTTATCTTGAAGAAATCCATTAGGCATCGGAGCATAAATGCCCATATCAGTAGGAAGATGGATTTTGCTGCTGTCAAGTGCATAGACACGATCCGAGGCAAATTTGGAATTCTATTTTTTTTTTGGCATCAACAACAGGCAAATCCAGAACTCCACCTTTGGGCATCTCTCCTAGTCCAGTGCTCAGAATTTTTGCAGTTGGTGAAGCGAGCAATGAACGCTCCATCAGCCCCATATTGCTTTGGTAAGTTCTTGCTGCCTTTTTGGGGACAATATCAAATGGCAATTTGTATACAGCAAATTGTTGGGATTCAACATTTATTTACTTGTGGCCCTTCATCCTGTTAATGCACATATTGGAATATATACTTGTGGTGTTCGGCGGTAAAAGGGCATCATCCAGGTACCGTTTGCTTTAATACCTCAACATTTATTTGCATTCTTGGAATTCATCAGATGGTACTTTTAATTAGGTTTTTTAAGTTCTTATAGCTTGGAGATGAAGTGAACCGAGCAAAATCCGGTGTCATATAGTCAATATGTTGTTTTTCACTACTGGTATGCAAGAATCTTAATTAAAAAGTTTAATAGCAGTAGATAAGTAACATATCTTCTGAAACTGCTTCCACAACTTCTAATTTCTTTTATTTAAGCGGCAGCCTTGATTTGATGCACAATATTTATGATTGTGTAGCTGCGTAAACATGTAGCATTTTGAGATTGAAAACGTATGTACTCACAGTACTTGCTCACATCTTGTTTCGTGACACAATTAATAAAGAAAAATGACACTAGACTACATTGATATAAACAGCTGATACTTTCTTATATTAGTATCATTGCTTTTGTTCAAAATGATTTTGAAGGTAGGCATATGGAGTTGGCCACATAAATACTTTAAAAGCCATGCTTATTACTCGGGAGCTAATATATGCATCACTGGAAAAATCCTAATTATGCTTAATCAAAAAGTGGATTTTCCAATTGGATAGTCTATATTAAATAGTTGATGGAAAACAAATAAAGTTTATAAAGCGGGAATGAATAAAGCTTCTTCATGGTCTATTATTGCAAAGCAAGAGTTTTTCATGTTGTCCTACAATTACAGGCAGGTCCATTTAATGCTTTCCCCACGTGTTTTAATTCAATAATTTTTACTCTGTACCTTTAGTTAATTGTACAATTAACTTTCTGCAATTCACATGAACACCTCTATTGCTTTACTTATTTTTCAAGCAGCTTAATTATTTGCGATTTATTGATGCAATATTCCTCAATGTTATAGCTAATATCTTCTTTCCTTGTACGGTTAGTAGCTTTTATATTCCGTATAAATCATACAGCTTTCCTACAAGAGCATAAATTGTTTCTAAATCAAACAATTATGAAATAGAATTCTTTGCTTCTATACATAAGCAAATAGTCAAAACATTATCATCAGTATACTAGACTTGGTGTTTTAAATCCCACCAAAATCAACACTTTTTCTGTTTGCTAGTGAAATCAGAAGCATTGCAATGTTTTCAAGTCATATGTTCTATCTTTATTGATCTGGTCCTCTTAAGCCATGAATTCCACTATGCTGCGCTATCCAATCAATCCAAAAAGTCAATGTGCTGAATGTTGAATTTATAGACAGCTTGGTGTCACATTAACCAGCTGCAAAAGCTTCTTTTCCATTTATCAGCTTCCTTAGATTGCAGATTTGAACTTCATCAAGTTTACATCAACTGTGTAAGTGAAGGTTATGCAGTTCATTCTAATAGCTATTTTTGATTTATCAGCTTCAATCTCGACATATTACAGTTGTATTATTTTTTTTAAATGCTTAATTTGTTCGGGCTATCATCACCCATATAGCATATTTATATGCATCTTGATTATGCTTTTCAAATATTCACTTCATCTATTGCTTTAACTACTTTGGTTTTTATTATTCATCAACTTGTCTCTTGTTTAACAAACAATTTAGGATTAAGCTCCAACACTAGCATAAATGCATATCTAATAATTGAAATTCAATCATCAACAACAAATTCATCATCATTGTAAGACCAACCACTTTTAGGATTAAACAGACATGTTTCTGACGTGATGAATTATGTGTGCATATTGAGTAAAGTCATTATTGAGAAAATAAAAGACTAAATTGAAGAGGAAAAATAACAAGACAATAGAACAATGCAATTTATTTGTGATGCGCTTTGGAGCTAGTGCTCGTTTCGGGTTCATTCTCGGAAGCCTACTTTTAGGATCCAAGATCGAAAGAGGTTTACTATAACTCATAAATTGGCTACTTCCCACTAAAATGGGATGAGGACTAAATTATTGTTGGTAGTCAATCTATGAAGGTATCTACTAAAAAAGGCAGGTGTCATGGAATCGTCACCCAAAAAAATATTGAAAAATAATTCTCGACCTTTTGATATACAAATAGAATTAGTATTTGAAACATCACTCTTATTAGGCACCTTGGTTATATATTATTTTATAATTGAGTTTTAAATTTTAATCCACTCTCATCTCTCACACGATGCAAAGCATTATAACTAATTAAACATCCCAAGCAAATAAAAGTGATAACTAATTGAATAAATAAATTCCAACTATTTAAGCTTATTATAGAAGCAAATCATCCAAAAATAATAAGAATAAAATGATATACATACATAAATCAGGGTATTCGTTTGAGTTGGGAATATTGATTTCGTCATGCATATTTTACAAAAGTCATCTTTTGTACTTTGTTTGGCTTTAGATGAAAAATTGGATATTGATCCAAGTTTTGGATGAAAACCTAAATTAACTAATAGAAATCATTTTTAAGTGTCTTTTCCTTTTAGACGTGCATAAAAGCCCTTTTTTACTAACTATTATATCCCCATAAATGAAATACATCCAAAAATGCCAAAATAATAAATAATCGAAATAATAAACTAAATAATAAATAAAATGGAATAAATAGATCAAAGAAGTAACCGAAGGGTAGGTGGTAGTCATTAGACAATTGGGGCATGAATTCCAATGCAAAATGCCTCATAAAGCCTCCCAAAATGAGTAAAGTCATTTACTCACAAAAAACCACAAAAGGTAAATAAATTAGCATTTATGAGGAAAATACAAATAAATAATAAGATATAAAAAAGAGAATTATTCCTCCAGCCATATATATAGAATTAAAATGTGAACAGAATCATAAATAAACATTTTAGGGATCAAAATGAATAGTATAAATACAATAAAATGCATGAAATACATGAAAAGGGCCTCAAAGTTAGCAACAGACGACCCTGTAAGATGACGGATGACCACAACCGAAGGAGAGATGGAACGATAAGGAATTCCCATAATGTTCGGTTTATTGCTTTAATAGATGGTCATCTATGGGAGCTTTTTCCCGTCCTTCACTCTTAAAACAGAGCATAATGTAGGAAACAAAGTCTAAAAATCATACAAAATTGCAACTAACTCTAAACACTTAATTATTAAGTCCTAAAATATGCCAAAATAAGACTCTAACAATAAATCATACTTTAAACACACTAAAACTCATTAAATTATAGAATAATAAAATATAAAAAAACTTATAGATATATTACAATGGAGGAAACCCTAACTTGATCACATCATTAGCATGTGCATTGATCCAGATTCATACATCATCATATTTTAAACATGCAAATAAATGAAACACAATATATAAACACATTTATCTCAACAACAATTAACATGATCATGCATGACAATTTCTAAAGATAGAAGATAAAAATGAGCCTAAAATATTATCCACAAAAGATATTCTGACTCTGAATTCCTTGAAGTTGAGATCTCCACTCCAATTGAATTCTTTATGTTTCAGAAAAATTGAATGATTCTTTTTTTTGTGTGTGTGGATCAAAAGAGTTATTAGAGAATTTTCTTCTTAGAGAGAGAGAAATTGGTCTTTCTTCCTCTCCAAGAATTATCTCTGTATCAAGTGTGAATCCCCTTGGAAACCCTAATTTTTTTCCTTTTATATCTATGGTAGAGTTAGAGTTGAATTCTAACTTTATCTTTCTAAATCTGGAGATATTGATCACCTGAAATTCGGATAGAAATCCCTTTAAAACTTATCTTTCTATTTTGAATTTCTAGAAATGTGAAAAATTTAGATTTTTTACCATAGATGGTCATCCCTTATAACAGCCAGCCATCCCTCAAGCAAAAATCCCAAAATTCACAAAAATACCCCTGATTTGACCTGAATAAGAGAAAGATGACTACAAACGACCATCCCTCATATGACAGATGACCATATATCCCCACTGAAGGCCAAAATTAAGGGTTTTCATGCTTTTTTACTAAAAATATTTGAAAACACTCGAAAAATCATAAAATCTTTGAAGAAAATGTGAGAAATTCCCAATCAAAGCTTCGAGATCTGTACTTGTTAGCAATATACTATTTTCTCATCATCGAATAATTCTAATCTAAGCTGCCTTGGATAACAATGTCTGCACTATTATCATAAGTAACTTAAGGTATTCTAATATAAAAATGGGATAACTTTTTAATGATAAGGAAACCTTTACAAAAGCATGAAACTTTTTTGCATTAAAGAACAACTTTCAATACAAAGTTCATAAATCATAAATCAATACATACATTTTGAATTGTTTGGATGAGAATTGTACTTGGCAATTAAGAGTGTAAAAGAAGGAAAATACAAGTATATTCAAAATCAGAAAGTTCATCAACCTTCAAACATTCCCTTTAAAGACGAGATTAAATAATCAATGATAGGTAATATCAAATATGATTGGAGAAATCATCAAAACAAAGTATTTGAACATGAAAACGGTGTACACATCTATTGATATAATAAAAATATAATTTAAATCATATTTAATATGTATAAAATTAAATTAGTTTGAATGTAATTTGATCCACTACAAGAAAATACTCAATTAGCAACGAAAATTGTTGATTTTCTATTGCTAATCAAAGTTAGCAACGGAAATTAATAACAGAAGGAGTGGTTATAGATTTGATCATTGTTATTTTTTAGTAACGGAAATTACAATTTCCATTGCTAAATTCACCCGTCAATAAAAAAAATTTACAACGGTGCCATCCATCATTAAAAATTATTATAATTTTTTAATTATTATTTTCTACGTAGAAGAAATAAGATAAAATAGATGGGCAAGAAGAAATTAGACTCATAAGTTGAAACTATAAAATTGTTATAGAATCCAGTGTCAACTAAAACTGCCATCAATTGAAATGTGATAACTAAAAGTAAAATATACATTATTGACCTAACTATAAAACAATTATAAAATATGTTGGAAACCTAAATTAATAAGGAATTCATTTCATTTCTAAAGGATTTTCATAGTGGTATCCATAAATAAATGAAATTCATTGTGCAGTATGTTAGTGTAAGCCTTAGCCCCAATACATTGTTATAAAACATTCAGGTTAATAAATGAGGCATTTATTTTATCTATTGTATTCCTGTGCATATCAAGTGATAAAACCATCTAAGAATGTTGTTTCACTTTAAGTTATCATGTGTGAGGCATATGGTTGTAAGACCTTGAAACATTTGAGACTTCATTCTAAATATCCCTAGTCAGTCATTGTTATGGGAATAACAAATGAATTAAGACTAGTATGCTCTCTCTGATAAGTTGAGTTTTGTCTTACGAATCATAAGGACTAGAGTGTCAATTAGAGATCATAGATGCATGTTTAGAACATGGCATCTGGATTTGATTCGCACATGAAAACACTACATGGTACAAGTCATAAGTGTTTCTCAATTACAAGTTTTGCATCGGAGTTCTTAGACCTAAAATCTCTATGAAACTCTTTATGAATTACTGTATACTTTGACATACTCATAACAGGGTGACTAGTATGGATATGCTTGGATATGCACTAATTCATGTTAGAGAGCATAAGAGAAGTAAAGGGATTACCCCTCTCGATAAGAGAGAAAATATCACCGGCCACTTGATCAGTGAACTAAGAAGTGTAGGGCCATACCGAGATGAATTAATGAGTAATCATTATTTATCTGAGAGTTCAGTGTCACTGAAATATCAAGAAAAGAATTAGTACATATAAGGATGACTAGTTCCATGCCTTATATTAATTCTGATATTTATGAGTAAGGGACTATGCAAAATTGCATTAGGTCACTAAATGCCATTTGCATTTTCATTTAATTTGGAATGCTATAATATCTTTCTAGAGAATATATATAGCCTTTAAATTATTTATTAATTCATTGCCAATATTAAATGGACCTATAGGATCGCACACAAAGCATTGGGCCTAAAATATTTAAAATAGAGTATTGGGCATTAATTTGGGCTTTTATTTAAATTCAAATTAATTTGGATAATGGTAATTAAATTGCTAATGGACTTTAGTCCATGAAAGAGTGAAAAACATGACAAAGACAAGAATAATGACAATTATTTATTTATCTTTTGATAATTAGTTATTTATCTTTAGATAATTAAGTTAATTAAGTTTAAAATCCTATATGTATTTGAATCAAATTATACCACTTAATTAGGAAGAGATAGAGGCTGAAATTACTACCTAAAAGCTAGTAAATTTTGGCATCCACATGAAACCCTAGCTAAGTGATATATATTGATTAAAATAACTTTGCCAATTTAGGTTTTTTCTCTCTCTCATTGCCGCAATTTTCACAAGGGAAAGAATTATTTCTTCCTCTCTTGTATTTTGGGCAGCCATTGCAATCTCTAGGAAGAACAAGATCAAATCTTATGTCTTTATACCATACCCATTGCCGAATACAAAACCTAGAGCTATCACTACTCGTTTTAGATCGACTTTACAAGTATGTGTGTGAACATAGAGTGGTGTGGCGTAAAAGGCAGCACCTTTGGCATTGGTGGTTGATTTCAAGGGTATATAGGTTTATCTTATATACTGGTCATTGCAAAAATCAAGTTTTGAAGTGCATTCAAAGAAGTAAGTTCAATCGAAACCCTAAAATTGCATGTTTTTGATTCTATGTCGTTATTGCATGGCTTGTATGATCAAAAGTTTTTGTTTTTTTGCTGCATGATCTTTGTATTTATGCCATGTGATATCCTTTCATAGTATGCAATCATGGATATACAGTTTAAAGCTCTTAATTTCAACTAATTTATAAAACAAAATAAAAAGGTTCAAATGTAACAAATCTGATGGGCTACATATTAAAAGTCTTCAAATATATTTAGTGTCAACTTATATATATATTTCATAGATTTATACAGTTTTCATTTGTCACAACCACCCCTCTCAATGCCTAACATCCTCGCTAATCCCATGAGCAGTATATTCTACACCAAATTCCAAAATTTTGATATAATTTTATTTGGTAATATGAAAAATAGAACAATTTCAAAGTTTTTTATCAAGACAAGATATATTATCCAACTAATAATTGAAACTTATGACACGAATAAAATAAAATTGATCAACTAAAACACAATTGACAATCAAGAAATATAAAATCAAATTGACTCTACCTCAACATCACCAGCACCGACACAATGATGAACTATTGACTCATCCTCATTTCCTGCTTCTTCGGCTTCATCTTATCTAAAATTTTTTACAGAGGAGGCTACATCTCCTGAAACTGCAAAATCCATTGCTTCACCCAACTTTTGCAAAACATCCTTGTCATTCCAATACCTTTAATAATTTAGTAGCATTTAATCAATTGAATGTATACACTCATGTTACATCTTCGAGCAAGAAAAAAGAAAAATTTTAACATGCAAGTTTTTAACACAAATTGGCAATTAGTACCTAAACTCATATTATTTTCAGGTCCCCCAAGAAAGATTGAAATATTATTTTCTTCACTAAGCCTCTATTTGTCTACAATTTAGATCATTAGCAAGGTAATTAAAAGCATTTTGGTGAATAACTGTTGGAATTCCAACAAGGGTCCACAAAAACTATTCCCAACACTTGATAATGTGCAGTTATATATTTTAACCTGCTAAGATCATGAAAATAGACAAAAGAGCAGGCATGTTAAAATTCCATGAGGTAATTTATCAAGGCAATTCATTAGATTTTTAATCATATTGATCAAATTGTAAAAAAAAAGAGTTCAAAAATAAGGGATAAGCTTATTATTATAGATTTACTTAGAAATTTAGACATAAAATTCAATCAATAATAAAGCTATTCATCCAATTAAAGGTATAACTATATAAGCAAGTTAGCCTATCAAAATAATAAAGAAGTTCTTTTATTAAAAACAATTTCTAGAGATAAAATTCAATAAATAATGGAGTTATTTATCAAATTAAATTAAGGACCCAATTAAATTATTTAACTTGTGTCCATAGTAGAGCAGTTTTTCTTAGGAAAAACTTTAGTAAAAAAAGTTAGGATAACAAATAATATGAAAATGCTGCAACAGATACAAACAATTACAATATTTATTATAAGTATTAAACATCGAAAGCATTACAAGGATATATAAGGTTTATTTAAAAAGAAAAAACAAATTATGCAAACAAGAAGGCTAAAGGTGCAATCGAGCACACATACCATCATACGGTTAATGTTAGCACCCATTTTTCACTGTACTTTGTCAATGTGATCCTGATATTTCCTTGTAAATCCACTAACAGTAAGTTCCTTGTCAAGAAAACCAAATGACTTGGATATAAAAGAAAGAAAAAGTTTACTAGTTTTGTAACACCCTGAAATTTCATCTAACATGCATAATACATTGTAAAGCATGCATATTAACACTAAAATAGTTATCAGAGTGATTACAGTAGTATAATACCGAGAAATTTACATATGCCTAAGTGTTAAATATGCTCAGTCCAGAGAAATTTAAAGATGGGTGATGTGTTAGGGCAGTTGTAGTTAACCATTAGTTAAGATAATATGAGTTAAATGGAGTCCAATGGTACAATTTGAGAAGAAATTGAGCTCATATAGGTCTCCAAATCGAACAGAGAAGAATTTACTCGATTTCATAAAAGGGTTGACTAAAAGTTGATCGGATTCAAAAATATTCTATAGACCTTCAAAAATTATTTTGATCATATAGATCCATTAGCAATAGCTAAATAATCTATTGGAAGTGAAAAATAATTTTTCTGACAGTTTCAAAATTTCATATTTCAGACCGACTGAAATTGCCTCTGAAGTCAGAAGTATATCGAAATGATATCTTAATGATGTAAAATTTTATACATATCTTTCTAAATATGTTATTGCATGTGGAGCAAAATTTTAAGGAATTTTGTTGAGCAGAACATCGATTCCCAAAAAATGGCAAAAAATAAATATTAAATTAATTAATGGGCTTAATTACCATATTTAAAATATCTAAGGGCATAAATCTCATAAGAAATTAGCCATAATAAACTATATGTATCACCATATCATAAAGAGATGTAGGGACCAATGAAACCATGACAAGTGGCTTAAAAATAAGTTATTAGATCAAATAGTAAATGGAGGAATCTTGACCCTAGATTTGGTGGACTTAAGTGCAACCTGGAGGGGTCTAGAATTATTTATAAATCTACCTAAAATCTGCCATTTTCCTCCCCTTTTTTTTTTGAGAAATCCGAACCCATTCTTTTGCCATTCCATAATTTTTTTCTCATTTCTCCTAACTCCCATCATATCTTAAGCCCTAATTTCATCCATACACACTAGAAACCATCCTCTACACCTTATAAATTGAATTGAAGTAAGAGGAGTCTTAGAAGTGGAAAATTTCTAGTGAGAGAAGATTAACCTAATTAGTTAACATTTTGCGTTTTTGTTAAAATTAGTTAGAAATTTTTATTATAAGCTTGTAAAGCATGATTAGTATAGTTGTTTAGTAGCTTCTATTTTTTTTAAATTCGTAGCATAAACTCACTAATTTTTTCCTCCTAAATTCAACCTAAATAGGAAATTCAAGGGAAAGAGAAAAGCAAGGAAAAGAAAGGAAAGGAGAAAGAAGAGTAGGGGTTTTCAAGCCATATTGAGGTTAATGGATGCAAATTACACTTAATTTCATTTATTTTCTTGAAATTTACCTAAAATTTGTATTATGTACCTATATAAATTTGAGTAAAAATGTGAAATAAATTAAGTTAACATGATAAAATGATGAATTAATATGATATGAATGTAAATTAGTGAAGGAAACAAATTAGGAATGAGGAATCCCATAATGGTTGAATTATTTACCAAAGGATAATATGAGCTAATTTGATAATTAATGGCATATTTAATAAGAAATACATAAAATGATTGATAAAGAATGCAATATAATTGATTAGAATAAAAAATAATAAGTAGACATAATTATTTACTAATAAACATAATGATGGAATCAAAAGTAACTTGGGAATTGTAATGTAAATTAGATGAATTTCATCATATGGATGATTAAAATGAATTTAAAAACACATATGGCATGTAAATGAAGAAAGAATCACATTGTATGTATGGAGACATAATGAGACCGAATGATGAATGTGAAGATAATAGCATGTTCATTTATTTTTATGTGATATTATATGTATACATGATGAATGTATGATTGTTAGGCATGAATGGATGATAAATAATTATATGGTATTTGTGGCATAATGTGATTAACATGGATAAATATATAGAAATATAATGTAAAATAAATATATACATTTGCCCTTAGTGTACTATGGGTAATCCATGATTTTAGGATATACTTTTTCCGTTACATTTTAAAAGGTATTTTTTTCTATTTTAGTTTGTCCCACTCCAAATGTCCTTTTCGAAATTTAAGGGATATGTTTATATGTATACCTCTATTTATTATACAACTTATTAAATATTTCTTTCTTATTACTCTCTACTTTTAACTAAAATTAAATAAAATTCTTGAAAATATAAAAGGGTATTTTTATCAATTACTATAGTTTTTCTTATGAAATTGAGGTATTTTAATCATTTTTTTAATTCCCATGAAAAATAAAAAAATACCTTTTAAAATGAGATAAAAAGAGTAATGGCTAACCATAGGGATACATATACCTCGATATCACCATGAGATTCGATTTATTGCACACACTGAGGAGTATTCAGCATATAACATACTGTGGAGTAGTTGGATAACGTTAAGTGGTCTCTGCACCCTTACTGAAGCAGCATAATTGCATTAAGCGATCCCTCTAGTCCATTAACAACATTGGAGTCCTTGTCCTATGTATCCGATTTGAAAATTTTCACTAGGCACCACTAGGGGTAAAATTATAATTTTATGACAAATTAAGGACTAAATAGTAAATTATGCCTAAAAGATGTTAAAAATATAATAAAATAATGAAAAAGATGAAAAATGGAGTTAAATGGGTTAAAATGGGCAGAAATGGTCCAAGGGAAATTAGGGACAAAATCATAATTTGATATTAGAAATATGATTAAAAGATTTAAATTACCCCAAATACGTGAAAAAAGGTAAAATTGTAAATAAAGAAAAGTTCAGGGATTAAAATATAATTTTTCACTTCATAAATCAATATAAGGGTTAAAATGAAAATTTACCACTTAAGATGAAATAAAAGTCAAGGGAGACAAAAAAGATCAAAATTGGAATTAAACAAGGTAAATATAACAAAAAAAAGGTTTAGGGACCAAATGAAAATTTTCCACTATGTAGAGAAATATGTGAATTTAAATGAAGAAATTAAGTAAGAGAAGAATTAAATGGTGATTTAAGGTATTAACATAATAAATTTTAAGTTAATTAAGTAAAAATGATACTAGGGGTAAAACGATAATTTTACTTATAGTTTAGTAGATGAAATTTTATGTAGTTATATCCACCACTAGGCAACAATGTTGCTTAGCACATAGTTTGTTTTGATTGCGTGTAGGGATAGGTAAAGTGAAGACGAGCAAAGAAAGATAATGTGGCATGTACATGTGAAGGCTTTTTGAAATATGTACTTTTGGTGTATATATGGTTTAGGTAGTTAGAACTTGATGTACGTATTATGTACTTGATGTATGTATGATGACGTGTAAAAGAGCACTAAATGTTATTTAAATTGATCATATATGTGTTGTGTGAATGAGTTATGGATTGACTTTAGAAGTGTTGTGTATG
This sequence comes from Excoecaria agallocha, assembly GCA_037975025.1. Taxonomy (NCBI): domain Eukaryota; kingdom Viridiplantae; phylum Streptophyta; class Magnoliopsida; order Malpighiales; family Euphorbiaceae; genus Excoecaria; species Excoecaria agallocha. The sequence continues at coordinate 71,729 of JBBPFJ010000481.1, forward strand.
TTATTGGAATATTGGAGGTGGAGCTTGCTATTTGAGAGTGTGACTTTGATCATTTACAGGTTTGGGTAGCATGAATTATAAGCTTTCATGTTGCCAAAATTTATACCAAATGAATAGTAACCTAGTGACATTAAAGGGATAATGATATAGAAAATGGAATGCTAACTTAGACTATCATCCCATCATACAAAATAGGCAATGTAGTTATATAGCTATGTGATAACACTAATAATATTGCGTGACATAAGGAAGTACGAATGAATGTAAGGTGTCACAAGTTTCATCAGCATCTGCCTCTAAACCATCCTCCCCCTTCGTATGTCCTTTAAAGGACATGTTAAATCTAGGGAGGAAAAAATGGTAAATATCATGCACAACAACTCGGTAAAACAGATACAAACCCAAAAACAAATTGACAAGGAAAATAACTAGTAGGATTGAAGACAGATTGACATCTAGAATTGATGCAAAAAAAATGACATAAAAATTGCAAAAGGAAATTTCGTTCTTTCTTTCATTTTTTTTCTTTTTTTTCCCTTGAAAGACTATTACTATTACTTGATATCGAGGAGCCTTAGAGGGATTTGGAGTTTGAGAATCCATATAGCCAACCTTATCTAGTATAAGACTACGCTTAGTTGTTAATGTGAAAGAAAGAATAGTGTGAAAAATGGAAAGAATTATAAATGCTACAGAAAGTTTGAACAACTAAAACTGGAGGAATGACACTTTTCTAAGTAGTCACTAACCTCTTAAAAAACTTAAAGATGCACTCAACGTTTGAAGACACAGACAAAAGTTATATAACTCTGTATTTGTGATATGCATTTCCAGCCTTTAGTAAAGGCTTTTTAATCCTATCTCTACCTGTAACTTGATCGACCATAGCTCTGCATCCACTTGGTACAACTTTCTTGGCACCGGAGGGAAGCTTGATCCTAGATAAACATAATTAACAGCCACAACCACATTGATCAAGATAGTAAGAAACTATGAAGCCTTCACTTAGTAACAAGATATATTAAGAAAATCTAATGCTGTATGCATAGACCTATCAAATTATTTAGGACTTCTAGAATTAGGACACATTAAAACTTAATAACATCTTAAAGAAAATTGTTCCCTACTAATACTAATTTCTACATCATTAACCAACTATTCATGAACAACTATAACACCCTATAAAACTTGAGGGGAAGAACAAATGAACTTCCATCTTATTCATCAACAACCACCTCTACAATTAAGTCAACAAAAATCCACACCTCAATTTCAAAGACTAATTGACCCATATCTCAGATAATGTTTGTTAACATTGAGAACTTATTACAAATAGAACAATAAAAATTGAAAACAACTTAATACAGCTATATCCACTTCTCATAATACCCAATCAAACAATTAACCAATAAAAGTTGCCTCATGTCTCTAGTCAAAAAATTAATGGTGATTTTAATTTTTCTCATTTCCTAAAAAGCTGAAAATAATAATAGTAATAATAATTGTTGGTGAGTGCTAGCGAGATTCTATCATTTGTAAAGAAAATATTTTAATGAATTTTTGTCTAACTAAGGCCATTTGATAATCTAATTAATGTTAGTTATACAATTTTATTATACATCTAAATTCAATATCATTTTCCAAGTTTTTTATTCCATTTTATTTGTTAAAATAACTTTGCCTGAAATGATAAACTTACATCTGATACACCAGCAGGAGCATGAGATAATGATAATCTCTTATTTGTCACTTCTTTTCCTTTAGCCTAGACTCTGTCGCAAGATGGCATGATCCTTTGCAATGCATCTACCATACGAAACTTCCACAATCAGAAAACTAATTCACCTGAATAGAAAAATCAATATAGCTTAGGCAAGGCAGCTACCAATTACAGGCATAACACCTAATGAAGATTAATTCATTGAAATTTTTAGGTATTATTTAAAAGCAATTTAGCTCTATAAAATGCATCATGAACCTAATCACCACATAACAAATCTAAAAAACACAACCTAAATAAGAAATTTCATTTTTTTAAAAGGGAAGCATCATCAATCATAATATAAATCCACTAGGGTTTGGAATTCAGAAAGTTCTAATCCAAGACCTGTCTACTTGGAGCCAAGTTTGAATAAAATTGGCGCAATTTGATCCTCTAAGTCTTATAACAAGCGAATGATCCACCAATGGCGAAATTAAAAAGAAAAAAAGGAAGACCAAAATGACAAAAGATAGAAAAAGATAATACCTATAGAGAGGATGATTGGAGAATCAAGAATTAGATTGTGAAAGCAAACATGACATGCAATAAATGAAGAACTATCCGAAGAATCCTTGGGTTCATTTAACTTGATCCTACTCAAGATCGGGCTTTCGCTTCCATCTACCTCCTCTTCCTTCAAAAAGATGCAAGGTTTCTCTTGCGAGGAATTAGGAATGACAAATGACCCCGCCGACGAAGATAAAACTTTGATGCTGAAAATCGGGCCCATCAAAACCTCCATTTTTAGTCGATTTGGAATTGTATACATTGAAAAAATAGGGCAATGCTAAGATTTAACAAAATGTCTGCTCTGATTTCACCCCTTTCCACACCATCTAGTCTTCCTCCATGGCTTGGAGATGAGGTTCATCAATCGAAGGTTGGAGGCCAGATACACAAAAGTAAGAAGGGAAAGGGAGATCGCAGCGAAAAAAGGGAAGGAGAGGGAAGCATAAGCAATTTTATACCTAGGGCAAAAAGTGGAAAAATACTTAAATGCTCCTAGTTTAACAACGAAAATGCAATTCCGTTGGTAATTTATGAACGACAACAGCATTTCATTAGTAATTTACCAACAAAATTTTTTTATGTAAAAGTTTTCAACGCTTTTAGTAACAGAAATAGAATTCCTTTGGTAAATTACCAATGAAAATGCAATTTTGTTACTAAATTTTGTTGTAAAATTTTAGCGATAATAATTTTCTCCATTTTTAACAATGAAAAATAATGATTTTCCATTTCTTTCGGTAAAGACGAAAATTCCTAACAATTTTAACAACGGAAAAAATTTCGTTGCTAATTTTTTATTGTTGATTAACCATTTTCTTATTGTGTTTTATCTTATTTTAGGAGTTACATTTTGCAATGATAGGATTGTGAATTATGTATCTTTAATTGTTGGTTCACTAAATCATAAATAACTTTATATTAAATGCCATGCTTTAATAAAAATGTATTTTCATCAATATATAATTTATCCATTGTTATTAACTTACATCATGTGCAAATATGCACCTTAATAGGTATTTTTTTTTTCTTTTTTAAGGACATATTTTAAATAGAATCCTCAAAATCTTGCATTTCCTACAATTAATATGCACATTTAAATTTGAAGAAATTGCTTACACATTATCTAAATTTAAAATTTAAAAATATTAATATAATTATTTACAATCGTACAAAGAGCAAGCTTACGACTAGTTTAAATATAAAGTACTAAATCATTATAACTCATTAATATATTTGTATTTTTTTTTTTGCTAAAATTACTAGTCACACATGGAAAATTTTTTGAAGATTTCCACCTCAGTTTGTCGCAGCAGGATTGAAGGTTGGAAGGCTAAAATACAATTATACAATTATTATAATTAATTAAAGAATTGTACAATTGTAAGTGATAAGACCAAAAATATCTTTATCTGAAAAGAGAAAGGGCTGGTTGGACTACGTCGATCGAATACTTGAGTTTTGCAAGAAAGAGTACCCGATCGGACCAGGCATAAGCACTCTGAAGCTTAAGTTAGTAGCTTTTTTAGGGAGAGAATGCTTAGAGAGAGAGTCTCATAGAGTCAATACCTGAAGCCACTGCGTATTAGGCTATTTATAGGAGATAAGGAGGCACACTTGAGTGATAACTGGCAATTGGAGCGGGTAAACAACAAAGTGACAAGAGTAGGTGAGGGGCATGGGCTCTGCCTTGTGTCAGTGGATGAACTGTGGCACGCTATCCCATTAGTTCGATCGGACATCACATATTGCCATCCCTGTCTTGTGGTTCGCACTTTGGGCTTATCTACTAATGGGCTTTGGGCCTTTCCAGGTGTAGTGGGCCAACTGTCTGGGTCTTGGAAAATGTTATTTCTAGGATTATCACTTGTCCCTCCTTCAAAGGGTTCAATAGGATAAACAATGTTTTTTGGCGAGAATTTTTAATTTTAAAAGGCGCTCATCCGATGAGATGCATCTGTTCAGTTTGGATAACTGTCATGTATTTAATATGGTATGCACATGCTGAGGGTGATGCTTCATTCTCCATAACATAATGATGGCTCTGTTACATGTGGCAGCCATTCAGTGGAGAGACATTCGAAATATTCCATAAGTTTTTTACCTATAAATAGGTAACTTCAAAGCAATTTTTCTTCACTTTTAAGCAATTCTCACCAAAACTCTACTAAAAATTTTTACAAACTTTTGCTCTTTGGAATTTCGATGATTCTTTGCTTTTGGATTCTAGAAATTTTCTAGAACTCCTACGAAATTATCCAAGTAAGTGAATGATTCTTGTTTACCTGCCTTTAATTTTCTTTTCATTCATCATATTTTTTACTTATCCCCCTCCACCAAAAATGGCTTCTAGCAGCAGCTATTTAATAGACAACAGCTTCTTTGAGGCATATAAAGACTGTGAGGCTGTAACTCAACCTTCGAAACTAATGAAGGTGGAAGTGGTGAAGATTCCTTCACGGTATGATCTCCCTGTTGAGGTGTCCGTGATGACCTGCCCAAATTCCATGGCGACGATCGAGGGCTCTTTCGGCCATGAGAGGATGAATGGTTTATTTTCCATCTTTGGAGCTTGGATGCAGGAATGAGGATTCCTTTTGGAGCATTCGAGGTCTCAATTTTGAAGGATTATGGAATTGCTTCAAACTAACTGCATCCGAATGGGTGGAGAGCAGTAGCTTATTTCAATATTCTCTATAAAATAGAGCCGATGGCTCTAACTCTAGACCTGTTCACCCACTTTTTCTATATTTTAGGCCGAAGTGATGGGATATAGTATTATTTTATGAGCCGACTGCAGAGAAAACTATTCATTGTCCCATCCTTCATGAAGGGCTTCAAAAAAAGATAATTTTTAGTAGGGATGGTCAATGGATTTGGGGTGCCCCTAATTCGATTAGTAGGAGCTACCATCTTGAAAGACCAGGCAGCTGATCAATCCATGTATGAGAGCGACATCGAAAAGCTAATGAGCGCTGTGGCAAGGCATGGAAAACCTTACGACTCCAATTATCTCCTGGGGACGTCATTAGGATCTTCAAGCCCCGATGCTAGCAAAGATGCCAAATGTGAGCATTGTAATTGGAGTGAGGGAGAAGCGTACACTGACAATCATGCATTACATGTGCATTAAATATAAATTAGGTAAACAAAATACTTATCTTGTTTCATTTCTGTGATGCAGCTGCAGGCATAATGGCTAAAGGAGATGATGTTGCTAAGCAGATAGCCTATCAAGCTAAGGTAAAAAGGGAGGTCAAGCATGCCACGAAAAAGGAAAAAAGGATGAAGAAAAGGAAGCTCGTACTCTACTCATAAGTTTAAGCTCTGAAAGCTCCAACAAGTGGTCCTTCCCCACCTCCTGTTGCTGCAGCTGCTTCCATCTTGCCCCACTCTACTTATCTTGGGTCCTAATCTTCGAGTTGCTACAGCCAGTCGGGCTCCTCTAAGGTGATTGCGATGGTTGATTGATGAGTCTAACTCAGATGAGGCATCACCCACTCCTATTTCAGTCAACATTTTACTTATAAAGGAAGACGCCTAAAGGAAAGCTGTTGAGCTTGATGAGGCTACGAAGAAATGGGTCAAAGAGGCGGCTCTGAAAAAAGCTACGAATATAGTCGTTGCAGTGGATGCACGAGTTGCTGAAAAAGGCAAGGGGCTTGTCCAGGGTGAGACCACCCAAAGGACTATGGAGAAAACACTTGAGAGGTAAACTCCATCTCTGGATAATATTTTGAAGGAACACTTCGGCAATGGTTGGTCCATGAATAATAGAGCTGTGTCTAGTTTCATCTGCTAAGGACTTCTTTAAGAAGATGATTTTAAGGCAATGGGAGAGCCTAACTTGCTCACCCTGAAATATAGCCTATTCCAGCAGAATGGCTTAGGGGTAAACATGTCTTTCTCCTTCTCATTTTAATTTACCTAACACGTGCTTCCTATTTCCCCTATTTGACTGTTCCTTTCTCTCTTGTTCTTCCTTTTAGCTAACAAAAAGAGGCTTGCATCTGCATATTATGGCAGCCTTCTTAAGATCTAAATGGGAGGATGCCGTCTGTCAGTGGAGGGATGTGAAATCCAATTGTGATGTAGCAAAAAAGGAGTCCCTTTCTCTTAGGTCGGAGGTGGAAAAGCTGAAGAGGGAGGCCGGTTGGCATGCTCAGGACCTGAGAGCTCGATAGAGCGAGGTCGACCATCTGAAGGGGGATGTTGCACGTCTATCTGTCGAGAGCATCCAATGTAAAAGATTTAAAGAGGAGGCAGTCAAGCTCCGTGTTGTGTGCAAACTCCTTTCGAATGAGCATGCCAAAGCAATAAAAAATGGGACCAAGCTTTGTCAGAGTATGACCTACTTCGAGCAGAGAGGGATTCCCTAGAGATTGCTCTGGTGGAGAAAGAGGTGGCCTGGGATGAAAGGCTAGTGAATGAGCTTGCCACCCAAAAAGAGGAGCTCCTTGATCAATTGGGTGAAGCCCAGGTGAGGCTACTGACTCGGTTGATCCATGGACCCAGGTATTTTGCCCGATCCTCCATCTAGTGATGATGATGAGGAGGAGTCCTTACAAAAGGGGATGATCGAGGGCAAATCTCGTCATACTCTCGCTGGAACTTCAGGAGTGTCTACCTCCAAATCGACCGTAGAGCCTAAAGCCAGGCCAATTGCAGAATTTGCTACAAAGCTAACCTCGGAGTCTACGAAGGAGCTAAACCTTAAGCCTGCCGCTGATGCCTCTTTGCCAATAGAGCTCGTAGTTGGGGTGGTCATTGAGTCCTCCTAGCCCACCTGTCAAGATAAAAATAGAGCCTGTTGCTGGAAAGATCGGAGAGCTTGCTGCTGATCCTACCGAGACCCCTGCCATCATAGACATCATAGATATAGAAACATAGGCTTTTCCTTTTTTCTTCTTTTATGGAGTTTGCGACCACGATTGTAACTTGTACAATTTTATCATATAAATGTAATATAATTTTCCTTGCAAATATGTCTTCTTATCATTTTCATTCTAATCATGACTTCTCATAAAATCAATAAAATACTTTCTGAATTTGAAGAGGCGTTCGAAGTTTTGCAAGCAATAACTCGTATAACCAGTTATTGATTCGTCCAATCTGAATGAATGAATATATTTAGTCAGTCTGGCATGAGTTATGATTTAGATAATATCCGATCGAACATCGTATGACCTTTCGGTCTTGCATTTACTTGGAATATTGGCGAGTAATTTTGTACGCCAAGCATACATTCCAACTTGCGATAGTTGCATAACATTTAAACCAGAAGAATTTGTTAATTCAATTTTTGAACCTCATATTTTTGGCCCGAAATTGACGTCAAACCTAGCAAATGAGCCAAAGAGAATTACACAATTTTTGTATCTTCAGCTCGAGAAAAGCATCGAGCCTAACGAAGAAGTTTGACTTGCAAGCAAATGGATTCCAACTCTTGCATCTTCGGCTTCATTGAGCCTAGCGAATAAGTTGTACCATAACTTGGAGATAGATGGATTCCAACTTTAGCATCTTCAGTTGCATTGAGCCTAACAGATAAGTTATACCATAATCTGGAGATAGATGGATTTCAACTTTCGAATCTTCAGCTGCATTGAGCCTACTGGATAAGTTGTACCATAACCTGGAGATAGATGGATTCTAACTTTTTCATCTTCAGCTGCATTAAGCCTAGCGGATAAGTTGTACCATGTTGAAACATCGATTGGTATGTGACATCAATCAAAATTAAGTCATTAGTCTGGATTTTCATCGACTAGAATTAAAGAGATCATCAATCGAAATTTTCATCGGTCAAAATTAATTACGTCGATCGAGATTTTCATCGATTGAAATTAAAGAGATCCAATCTGCGCTTGAGCAGTGATGGATATTCGATCGCTCAATAACCAATCAGGTAGGAGGTCTACGGGCACTGGGGCCCTCGTCTCGCATTCCCGAGGTAAGAGGATTGCTAATCGATCAGATAGGAGCTCTACGGGCGCTAAGGCCCTCATTTCGCATTCCCGATAGTACGAGGATTCGATCCACGATTGGTGAAAGTTGATTGCTTTGCTGGAGAAGGCATTAAGAAATTTAATTATCAATGAATAGTAAATTCGTAAGTCTAGATATGTACCTATCTTCAGGCCAATCTTTATTTTAAGGGGACACTCGTTTCACAAGAGAACATCAAAGAGTTAGAACTTCTAATGATTTATCGTATGTTGCTAGGCTATACTTTCTTGCTGTCGTAGCCTTTAAAAATTAAAAAATAACTCTTTAACTTTAATCAAATTACATCAGAATAGCATGGTAATCTAGTGCTTATTACAGTAGAATATGAGCACACTAAATTTAGTATAATAAAATCGTGAGGAATCCAAGTTAAAACAATTGCACCTGAGTTTGCTTTAACCATGAGTTAGGTGAGCATGTTCTTCTTACTTTCCTTTATAGAAAGATCATCCCCATATGATGATCCTCTCGCTATCATGTTTATGACCCCGACATACGGCCTGTGTGGGCCCAAATTCTTCAAATTCTTGCGCTTATCATCATCGTCTGAGTTAGAGCCATATCTCCAAGTGTCGGGCTATCTGTAGGGGCTCTCCCCTCTAGCCCGAATGATAAAACTCTTGATAAATCCTCTTTGTAGGAGTCATTCGATCTCCTTCTTTAGGTGGTAACACTCATCTATTGTGTGCTTGACGTCTTTGTGGAACTCACAGTATTTGTTGGGATCCCTCTTATTTCTTGCCTGTTTGGATAGCTTCCTGGGCCAATTAACTCTCCAATGCTTTTCTTTGATACATATCAATACCTAGATAGGGCTGGTGTTGAATGGAGTGAAAGTTCAAGCCGATTGATTGTTAGATCAATCGAATATACCCCGTTCGTTATCATTTTGCTTACCCAGATTCCTTGAAATGGCAGCCCTATCAGGACTTCACTTTATTTGATCGGATACATGGGTTCTATTGAATGATAACTCGTTCGAATATCATAGCCTATCTATGATGTTGGTCATTCTTTCTCTGATGGACCTCAAGGCATCATCCAACTGGATGTGTTGTCTAGCTCTTTCCATTAGGTTGGAAAAGCTAACCGGTGGTCTTATTATTAGTAACTCAAAGAGTGAGAGATCAATGATCCCTCCTTCCAGGGCGGTTGTCGTCATTTCCATGCTTACATTCCTTATCTCTAGTATTATGACCTGGAATCAATCGATGTAGTCTCTAAGACTTTCATTGGTTCTCTGGTAAAGATTGAATAGATCACTCACTAACTTCGACGCCCGTGTCTGCACTATAAATTGCATAGTGAATAGCTCATTGAGTTGTCTAAAAGAGGTGATTGATTCCTGAGGAAGCTCGCGAAACCAATTCAAAGCATCTCATCCTAGGATGGTGGGGAAGATTCTGCAAATAATCCTCTCATCATAGGTGTAAAACTGCACTTTAGTAAGATATTTTACAAGATGAGTCGTAGGATTAATTTTACCTGTGTACTTGTCCATCACTATGTCTCTCCACCTAGAAGGTAGCTCAGACCCCGTTATCTCCCTGCAGAATGGTGAGGTAGTGTTGCTGCAAGTGTGCCCCTCAAACATTCCTCTTTTGGGCTCTATCAAGCCAAACTACTTGAGTTTTTGCTTGAACCACCCGTCTTCCCCTCTCATGGTCATAGAGTCAAACACCTCCTTAGATCTTCTAGAGTGACTGCGGTGGGGTGTGCACATGAAAGATAGGTCATCTATAATAGATGATGTGGAAGACCTGCTGGGGAAGTATTTTACCTGCAGATATCTTCCCCTTTCCTTTATCATACCTTCCTGGGATTTTGACTTTCATTCTTCCACTATCATGGGCTCATGGCTCATTGATGGAGATTTTTCTATTTCTCCTTATTCTGAAGTCTTCATCCACGAAGTCTATTTTGTGGTTTCTTTCAGAAGTTTGGGCATTTTTCCCTTTTTAATCATTTGGACAATACTCTTAGTAAAGTCACTAAGAATAGCGTGCACATCCCTGATAGTAATGGGGATATTCTCCGACTTTCGTAGAATGGCATCGTCAAATTTTGGGAGAAGGTTCCCTCTGGCTAGAGATCTAGGAGATCTCTTTCTTCTCTCTAAGGGCTTAGATCTGCCTTGGCTATTGCTGCCACATCATGTTCTCGAAAAGCTGGGTGCTCATTATATCTTGAATCCGCCATACCTCTCAATGAAAGCACCAAATGATAAGTCCAGAAATATCTTTATTTGAAAAAAGAGAGGGTTGGTTGGACTACGCCGATTGGATACTTGAATCCTGCAAGAAAGAGTGTCCGATCGGACCAAGCGTAAGCATTTCGAAGCTTAAGTTAGTAGCTTTCTAGGGGGAGAATGCTTAGAGAGAGAGTCTCAAAGAGTCAATACCTGGAGCCACTATGTATTGGGCTATTTATAGGAGATAAGGAGGTGCACTTAAGTGATAACTGGCAATTGGAGCAGGTAAGCGGCGAAGTGATAGGAGTAGGTGAAGGGCATGGGCTCTGCCTTGTGTTAGTGAATTGACTGTGACGCGCTATCCCATTAGTCTGATCAGACATCACATGTCCCCATCCCTGTCTTGTGGTTTGTGCTTTGAGCTGATCTACTAATAGGCCTTGGGCCTTGTCTGGTGTAGTGGACCGACTATCTGGGCCTTAAAAAATGTTATTTCTAGGATAATCAGTAAGAATTTCATCTTGATTAAATGTTAATTCATATTAATTGATAATATAACCAGAAAATACATTCCAACAAATATTTTCAACATATCAAAAGTAACATGCTCGTTTAAGTCATGAAAATTATACATAATTGAACTATAAAAAGTTTTTTCATCAACGGTTTTATCTATATAGACCAACAAGTTGTAGGAGATATATTGATCTTCAATCTAATTATTAGCATTTTCTTTTATTATGTTCTTACCCAAAAACAATCGCTGCATATAATAGTTGTGGAAACTAAACGAGTGAAAATAAAAGTCACTATTTATATATGAGTTAAGGATGAGCAAAATTTGAACTGAACTAAAAAAAATAATTCAGCTCCTGTAGGTATGGGTTAAAAATTATATAAAGTTTTAATTTTGGATTGTCTATGTAAGGTTATTCAAGTTTTGGATTAATTCGTATTTTTTATTTTCAATTTTTTTCTTTTGAAAATTTAATTGTTTATCCATTCATAATTGTTTGATTAATTTGATTGTTCATTAGTTGATAACTGTGTAGATGAAAATTTTAAAAAGAAATGATCCTATTAATTTAATTATTATATTAATTTTTAATTATTTGGATGAAATATATAGGAAAAATACATTATTATATTAATTTTTGTTTATTTGAATGATTTTCTATTTATTACTTTTGATATTTGTGATGTAAATTTTAAATTTTAAGTTTAGAATGTACGTAATGTAGTTTATTATTTATTATCTTGATATTTGTAAAAAAAAGTTCTAAAAATATAATTTTGGATTATATGAGGCCTGAATAATCAGATCTACAATCTTATTGGTTGTTATGTGTTCGGACTACTGACAAAATTTAGATCAATTTGGGTTAAAAATATACAAAAAAAAAATAGATTGCTTAGGTGAAGTCAGATTTTGATCGAACGCTATCATTGCACACCCCTAATACAAGTGAATCAATTGCTCTTGTTTTTACCATATATCCACATAAATAAAAAAGCGTTCATTGTTGGTCTATATTAAAAAGTTGCATCACTTTATAAAATGTGCTTAAATTGCATCCTCATTAGAGTTTTCTAATGCAGAATCCCTAGTTTAAAGAATCCGAAATATCTAAAACACAAAATATGGCATAAATACGAAAAAGAATTAAATCTCCAATCCTATTGAACCCCAAATCAATATATGAAAGGAAACTCAAATAATTAGGTTGATTTTAAAATACAAGAACAGAATTCACTAGAAAGTAAATATCTTGATAAGAAATTGAAGTTCTTAATGCAAAAGAAAAAGATAAGTAATCATCCCTTTGAAGAAATCATCCAAGCCAAAGAGAAAACTTTCAATTTAAAAGAACTTAATCATCTCTCATACAATAAGTTTAATGTGGTATTTATAGCCACTTAAAAAAAATCCTAAACCTAATTGAATAACTATTAGGTCAAAATTCATATTCCCATTAGGATTGACAATTAAACCTAATTTCCTACTTAAAACAACTAAACAAGACCAAATAAATGAGCCTCCTTACAAGTGGTGTGTAGCCCATTTAAATAAGACTTTTTTATTACAATTAATCCAAATAAAAATAACTAATAAAAATCCTAACTAAATATAGGCCTTCCCACAAATTAACTTAAACCCAAAATAAGTCAAGCCTTCATCATCCTGCCCTCTGTTACGAGTGCGATGAATGTCGGGGGCGCGATAGAAACCGTTCAGCTCTTTTCCACTTGGGTCTCTATAGTTTCCACCATTTGTTTCAAATAAGTGTTTAGTGCCTCCTTGAACTTTTTAGCTTTCGATCTTGTCACGGGTCCCATCCAGCAGAGCTAACTCATCTGGCTTGATGTCCATTGACTGTGCTCACATCATCCCCTCCCGCTTTAAAAAGATTCGTCCTCGAATCTGAATCAAAGTTAAAAGGAGATAAATTAGAAACATTAAAGTAGCACTAACATTATACTCATCAGGGAAGTCAATTTTATATGCATTGTCATTAATGCATTCCAACACTTGAAATGGTCCATCACCCCTTGCATCAAGTTTTGACTTCCTTTGCTGTGGAAACCTTTCTTTTCACATATACACCCAAACCCAATCACCCGATTCAAAGATAACCTGTTTTCTTCCTTTATTAGCCTTTTGTGCATATATACGATTCCTCTTCTCGATTTGTTCACGTGTTTTCTCATGTATTGTTTTAACCAATTCAGCCTTCTTTTTGCCACCTAAGCTAGCAAGCTTATTCAAAGGTAAAGGCATTAAATCCAAAATAACCATACTCGATTTCAAATGGAGAATAACCTATAGAAGAATGTATAGTACGATTATATGCAAATTCAATGAATGGCAAACATTCTTCCCAAGTTTTAAAATTCTTTTTAATAATAGCATGCAACATGGTTCCTAAAGTCCTATTTACTACTTCAGTTTGCCCATCAATCTACAAATGACATGTAGTATAAAACAAAAGCTTAATACCTAACTTTCCCCAAAAAACTCTCCAAAAATGACTCAGGAACTTAGCATCTCTATTAGACACAATGGTTTTTGGCACTCCATGAAGCCGAACCGCCTCCCTAAAGAAAAGATTAGCAATATTTGTTGCATAATCTATTTTATGGCAAGCAATGAAATGAGCCATTTTACTAAATCTATCCACCACAACAAATATGTTATCTCTACCTTTCCTAGTCCTAGGTAAACCCAAAATAAAATCCAGGGAAATGTCAATTCAAGGTTCACTAGGTATAGATAATGGTGTATACAGTCCATGAGGCATATATCTAGACTTAGCTTGCTTACATGTAATACACTTGGCATAAATTCTCTCCACATCTCTTCTTATGTTTGGCCAATAGAAATGTTCACTAAGCATGTCTAATGTCTTTTACACATCAAAATGCCCCCTATTAACCCTCCACTATGTGACTTCCGAACAAGTAACTCCCTAATAAAACATGTAGGAATACAAAGTTATTTTTCTCTAAAAAGATATTCTTCATATCTATAGTACTTTCCAAATGTAGTAGCAAAATCAGCATCACCCATATATAATTCCTTCAAATGCTTAAGTTCAAGTAATTTAGATGTAAGCATAGAAATAAAAGCATACCTTTTAAAAAGTGCATCAGCCACTACATTTTTCTTACTTGTCTTGTATTTGATCACATAAGAAAATATCTTTAAATATTCTACCTAACCTGTATACCTCTTACTCAACTTACCCTGTCCCTTCAAATACTTGAGAGACTGGTGATCAATATGTATCATAAACTCCTTAGGCAGCAAGTAGTGATCCTACACCTCAAGAGCTCTCACCAACGTATATAGATCTTTATCGTAGGTAGAATTATTCAATAATGGCTCACTTAACTTCTCGTTTAAATATGCTATGGGATGATTTTTTTGCCTCAAAATAACATATATATCAATCCCGGAAGCATCACATTCAATCTCAAAAATTTTAGAAAAATTAGGTAAACGCAAAACAGGAGAAATATATAATTTCTTTTTCAAAGTATTAAATGCATTTTCTTGCTCTTTTCCCATTTAAACCCGACATTTTTTGTAACTACTTCATTTAGTGGTGCAACAATAGTAGAGAAATCTCTAAAAAATCACCTATAGAAACTAGCTAAGCCATGAAAACTCCTCACTTCACTCACATTCTTGGGCGTTGGCCATTCCTGAATAGCCTTCACCTTTTAGAATCAACTTCCACTCCTTTAGCACTCACCACAAAACCTAAGAATATAATTTTATCCATGTAAAAGGAACAGTTCTTAAGGTTTTCATACAATTTTTCCCTTCTCAACACATCTATAACAACTTTAACATGCGCGATCTGTTCATCTAAATTATTGTTGTAAATTAATATGTCATCAAAGTAAACAACCATAAATTTTACAAGGAACTCATGTAAGACATGAATCAATAAATGTATAAAAGTACTAGGAGCATTAGATAAACCAAAAGGCATTACTAACCACTCATACAATCCATATTTAGTCTTAAACGCAATTTTCCACTCATCTCCCTCTTTCATCCTAATTTGATGATAACCACTTTTTAAGTCAATTTTAGTAAAGAAACATGGACCATGCAATTCATCTAGCATATCATCTAATCTAAAAATAAGGTGATGATACTTTATAGTGATTTTATTGACCGCTCTGCAATCCATACACATTCTCCATGTTCCGTCCTTCTTGGGCACCAATAAGATTGGTATAGTATATGGACTTATACTTTCTCTCACATACCTTTTTATAGCAATTCATCTACTTGCCTTTGTAACTCATTTGTCTCATCGGGATTGCTTCGGTAAGCTGGATGGTTAGGTATTTGAGATCCAGGTACGAAGTCAATTTGATGATTAATCCCTCTCATTGGTGGTAATCCATATGGGATTTCTTTTAGAAAGATATGTTCATATTCCTGTAATAAGATCACAAAAACACTAAGCAATTTGGGATTAAAATCAGTATTAGTAAACAAAGTTTCCTTAAACCGAATCAAAACTAAAGCTTTCTTGCTTAAGTATACACTTTTTATTTTTTTTTTCATAAAAACATGATTATTTCTTAACTTTTTCACTCCTCTCATTTTATTTTCTTTTTATTTCGGTCACATCCGTGATAGACGTTGCACTTGCGATAGAAGAATCACTCACTAACTTCTTCTCTCCTGCACATCCCACTTTTTTTCCTCACTTGTGCATTCACTCACCATTGGGCCTTTATTTTTATTATTTTCTCTCATGGCCTCTTTTCTCTCATATTTCTTTTTCACCTAACTACCTAAATTCCTGCTTGAATTTTGTTGAAGTCTCAATGGTTCAAGGTAAGTTTCTTTGGGTGACAAAAGTGCCAGACTGACTTTACGCCTATTATGTACAAAAGACTACCTATTCTTATACCCATCATGCGCAACATGCCTATCAAATTACCAGGGTCTACCTAATAAAATATGATTAGCTTGCATTGGCACTACATCATAAATAATTTCATCTACATATCTACCAATAGAAAGTGCAACTATAACCTGCTTGGTCACTTTTACTTTACCATTATCATTCAACCATTACAGTCTATATAGGATGCCTATTACATTTCAACCCTAATTTTTCTACTAAAGTAGTACTAGCTACATTAGTGCAACTATCCCCATCTATAATTAGACTATAGACTTTTCCACCTGCTAAACATGTTGTGTGAAATATATGTTCCTTTGTTCTAGGCCATCTTCATTCACATTCACATTCAAAACATGCCTAGTAACCAAGGCTTCCCCTTTAACAGGATATTCAACAAACTCATCATTATCAGAACAATCTTAATCTTTTAAAGGTGGCATACTTTATTCACTATCATCAAACTCATTCCTATTATCAGACTCAGAAATAATTTCTCCCCCCTCAATAAACATAGTTTTTCTATTAAGACATTCAAATGCATAATAACCATACCCTTGACACTTAAAACATTTAATATCCCTATGTTTAAAGAGTTCAGGTGATGGATCAGTAATACCTTTTTGGATTGAATTACTCTTATCCTTGTCTTTATTTGTCTCAAAGCCTTTCTCTTTGGAAGTCGAATGGTTTTCTTTCTTCTTTTCTTCATTCTTACTCCATTTCGAATTCCAATTATTGTTAGAATTTGGAAATGATCTTATGACCCTCCTTTGTTTTTATTACTTTTCCACCTTCATAACACTATTTACTAAGTCCTCCATCTCCCCATAGTGTTACAGTTCCTCTACATCATCGATTTCCCTATTCAAAGCTCCAATGAATCGAGCCATAATCACCTCTTCTTCTTCTTCTTCTTCTTCAATATTTGCTTTAATCAAAAGCATCTCCATCTTCTTACGATAATCCTCTACTAATCTAACTCTTTGGGTGAGTCTATATAATTGCTGATGCAATTTTCTATAATAGTAAGATGGCACAAACCTTCTTTTCATCACCCTCTTCATTTCATTCCAAGTAGATATAGGTGGATCTCCATTCCTTCTACTCTTCACTAACTCATTCCATCAATCTAAAGCATAATCACTAAACTCTACTGCAGCTAGCTTCACCTTTTTTTTCTCAGTGTAATTATGGCAATCAAAGATCATGTCTACCTTTCTTTCCCATTTTAGATATACTTCAACATCATTCCTACTTTTAAAAGATGAAATGTTCATTCTTATGGAACTAAGGTATCTTTCCTCTTCATTCTTTCATCTCTTTTTACTCTACCCCTTATGGATTGTACTTCCTCATCATCTTCCCAATCACCTAAATCAGCCTTTTCATTAATCCATCTACCTCTCTTGGCTGTTCTTCTAGAATTAGATGTACTCACTTCTAACTTCTCTTCCATTCTATCCATCCTAGTACTCATCTTTTTGAACTCACTAACAAATACCTTATAAAATAATTTAAAATTAGGTATGTTTTCATCTTCCTTATGGAACATTTCCCTTTTATTACTATTTCAATCATGGTGTAAACTTGCAAAAGAGGTTAGATAAAAAAATAGCCTTATAACACTCCCATACGTGTTTACTCTCAAAAGATAACACTTCATTCGTGTTTTACTCAAATTTGGCTTTTACCATCTTTTAAGCTCACACACTCAAGCCTTTTACCACTCAAGCTTGTTGTCCTCAATTGTACTTCAGAACTCAAACTCAAGTCAAAGTGATTCACAAGCAGTAAATAAAGTGAGGAATGTAATGAAAATACTTAACAACAAAGATAGGCTCAATACTAGAAGCAAAATTACCAAAATGAAGAAAGTTGAAATGAACATACAAGATAAAGATATGTGTGCTATTCGAATTATATAATTGTAATTAACAAGAATCAATTTGTTAACTATAGTGTAAATGGAAGCAAAAGATATAAAGGCACCAAAGATAGCAACTTAGAATGAAGAAAAATGATAAAACTAATGCAAAAATGCAAAAATTGAAATTTCCCTAAGGGAAAATTCAACTTGATATAGATATTTTATGACATTAAGACCAAAGTAAAGAAACCAAAATAAAAGATTAGGATGTAGCAACGTTTACTGTCGCAAGTGCGACACCAATTCGTGGATGCGATAAGAGGTGAAATCACAATGTCTAAATCAGGTCAAGATGTGGAAATGATAAGTTTTCCCAAAGAGTTATATTCCTATTTGTTCACACCAATTAGAGGTAATTCTCAATTAAAACATTTCTTTTTTGCAATTCTTTTTTTTTTCAAATGAACAGTATGTGAACAATATTAAAAAATATTTTTTTTCTTTTTTTGAATGAGTGGTACTATGAACTGTAATAACAATTTTTTTTATCTAATGGAAATTAAACAATAGAATCAAAAAATTAAATAAAATATATAAGAATTTATCCTAGTCCAAACTCTGATACCAAATGATGTGGAATCCCAAGGCTAAAAATCCAAAACCCCTAAAACACACAATATGGTATGAACACGAATAAGAATTAAATTCCCAACCCTATTAAACCCCCAATTAATATATGAAAGGAAACTCAAATAATTAGGTTGATTTTAAAATACAAGAATAGAATTCACCACAAAATTAATACCTTGATAACAAATTGAAGTTCTTGATGCAAATGAAGAAAACAAACAATTCTCACCTTGAAGAAATCAGCAAATCCAAAGAGAAAACTCTCAATTTAAAAAAACTTAAACATCTCTCATACAATAAGTTTAATATGGTATTTATAGCCACTTAAATAAAATCCTAAACCTAATTGAATAACTATTAAGTCAAAATTCCTATTCCCATTAGGATTGACGATTAAATTTAATTTTCTACTTAAGATAACTAAACAAGACCAAATGAATGGGCCTCCCTACAAGTGGTGTGTAGCCTATTTAAATAAGGTCTTTTTATTATAATTAATCCAAATGAAAATAACTAATAAAAATTCTAACTAAAGATGGGCCTTCCTACAAATTAACTTAAGCCCAAAATAAGTCAAGCCTTCATCATCCCACCCTCTGCCACGAGTGCGATGAATGCCGTGGAAGCGATAGAAATCATTCAGCTCTCTTCCACTTGGCTCTCCATAGTTTCCACCATTTGTTTCAAATAAGTGTTTAGTACCCCCCTTGACTTTTTTAGCTCTCGATCTTGCCACAAATCCATCCAGCAGAGCTAACTCATCTCCATGCTTATTCCTAGTTTGATGTCCCTTCACTGTGCTTGCATCATTTTCAATATAATATTTTTTTTTACCAATTTGTAGTTAGAATCAATTCTAAATGATACAAGTATCTATTTGTTAAATCCAAAACTAAACTAAGACCAGGTGATTTCATTATAGTTATTATACTTAGTTTTTTATTTTTGTAACTAAGAATCAACAGTAGCATTAAAAATGTCAAGCTTATAATAGTGCTCTACTATAGTTCCCTTTTGTTAATAGTGAGTGATTCCTTTTTTTGCAACATGGTGACCATTAAAATCTCAAAAACTTTTCTTATAAAAATATAAAATAAAAACAAATTCAAAAGAAGTTAATGTCTTATAAGTTGCATACGCATTTCCATGCTGAGTTGATGTAACTCCATCATTAGTGATATTTAATAAAACTTCACACTAAACATGTTGATCTCAAATGTGAACTCCATCGAAAGTTCCCCAACCTTTTGTAAAGTACCAATTTGATTAAGCCTTTTTCTACTTTAAAACTTATTAATAGCAAATAAACAAGCAATATTTTCATCTTATTTTATTTATCAGTACGCTTATGTAAAACACCAACTTTTCTAATGATGGAACTTAACTTAATAAAAAAATGATGGACAAAATTAAATACTTTTGATGTAACAACCAATTCTCACTATAAAGATCAGGTGGAACTGAATAAAGAAGCTCAAAAAAAGACTTTTATTAAAAAGAGTAGTAGATGATAGCCTATTAATAAGAAATGTGGCATGCTCTAAATGAAATGGCCAAAATCTTAGATAAAGAACTCTAGAATCTCAAATCCTTCATAATATTCAAAAGGTGTTGGTATTTCCTTTCGATGACACCAATCGATTGGGAAGTCTCTACATAAGATCTTTGGTGAACTATACCTTTTGAAGCATAAAATTCCTTGAGATTGAATTTTAGCCTATTACCATTTCTAAAATGCTTTATAGGAGCATCGAATAGAGTTTGCACATGCGCATAAGACTGTGGAATCAATACTTTTATTTTTAATTTTTATCTAAAAAAATGAAACTGTATGAGTCTACTATAATTATCCACTATAGTAAGAAATTTATTAAAAACCATTAATGGATAATGTAATTGGAAGCCAGACATCCAAATGTATAAGCTTAAAAGCAAATGTGTTATATGAATGACTAATAGGAAATGCCAATCTCTTTTGTTTAGTTAAATGTAATATATCGCATAATGTGTTTTGATCATTGAAAACAAAATCATCTAACTTCTTTATTTGCTTGCTAAGTTGATTGAAGACGTTGTAATAAGGGTGTGTTAACCTGTAATGACATAAGGTGGTAAAATCAAAACCTGATGTTTGAGAGACAGTAGTGCTATTAAATTTTTTTTGGAACTTCTTGCCTCTATCAGAGTTAGTTTGACAAGATGATAGAGGCCATCATTCTACTCAACAAAATTAATTATCCTCTACATTTGCACATGCTGAACAATACAATTTTTGTCTAAAAATTCTTAGTATGGTGGTGGTGTTATTACACTTTATTTTGGAACCTTTTGCGATCAAAGTTGGTTGGACAATATGATAAAGGTAATTGCTCTGCTCATTAAAACCAGCCATCCTATAGGTTTAAATGTCCTACACAATAAATTTTATCTTGGACTATCGGGCAACGTCTTACATCACAAGTGAGCTTAGTCGCATAGATGAGACTAACATGAAATTAAGGCATAAATAGAACATCATGCAACACAAAGTGAGCATTAAAGTTTATGGTGCCTTTGAAAGATACTGGCACACTATCATTATTAGGAAATTTGATGGAGATGTTATGAATCGGAGTATAAGAAGACAAAAATGACATAAAGTAGACAATATATATGATCAGTGGCTCTACTGTCTAAGATTCATAACTAATTTAGTTTGGATTCTACACCAACATTAAGCCCAATACCACATCCCAATTTGTTAAAGAAGTTCATTTTAACTCTAAAATGTTGAGTAACTACTGATACCACTATGGCTATTGTCTAAGTTGTTTCTGGATGAAGGTAACCAACTTCTGGTACTCTTTCTTAGTAAAAGTGAAACCTCCATTGCTATCAACGTCTTCATCAACATCATCATCAAAAGGTTCATTCTTAGAAGCTTGAATTGCATTAACACTAACGCTAAAGCTAGATTTGTTGAATTTCGACTTATATCCATTTGGATAGCCATGTTTCTTATAACATCAACCTACAGTGTGTCTTTTAAAACCATAAAATGAACATTGTGTCTTGTTGACTCCATTGCTTCTTGTTATCGCTTTTTGAGATTTGGAAAACTTTGCTTACATATACTAAATATTTGGTGCCTTGTGATCTCTCACTCATAATTATTTATTAAAAACCTTGCTAAGATTAGGCAAAAGATATATGAAGAGAATCTAAGATATGATAGTAATGAAATTATCAATTAATCCTTTCAATAATTTGATCACACAATTATTTTCTTGGTACTTTTTTAGAGTCTCAATTCCACCAAAAACTGCAACTTGGAAAAGGCCTTAGATTTGTTTACTTATCCCATATAATCCTCAATTCAGTAAAGTAATCAATAACATAATTTGATCTTTGATTGAATGAGTATAGTTCCTATTAAAGGTTTGCAATTATCAATGAATCAATATGAGAAAACCTATCATAAAGGTATTTTCAAGCATTGATGCCATTATTAATGAAATTAATGCTTAGTATGATTGAAGGAGATGCAACATGTGTAATCCAATTTAACACTATAATGTTAAATAGCTCCCATATTGATTAGATGTTCCTTAATTTGTTTGGCATAAGAATTGATTCATTTATAAACTTGAGTTAGTTCGCAAGGAGAATAGCTCTCTTAATGGTATGACTCCATGAATGGTAATTATTAGCCAAAAAGAACAGATGATACAAGAACAAGTGACGAACTCTCGTTAGGGTGAATATAGCAAGGATTTGAAGAAGACTCTTCAGCTATAGATGCCATTTACAGAAAGATAAAAACAAGATTGAATAATGTATAGTAATTGAGAAAGTTTTAAAGTACAAAATCATGAAAAAGAAGAATCACAATACAACAATGGTGATTAGAAACAAAGACTAAAGAATCCTCAAGAATTTTTGAGAAAGAAAATTATACACATGCAATGAATCAATTTAATCTTTAGCTAACAATAAAACTTTTAAATTCACATTTACATAAGTTCACACTTCTACATGGGAAATATAATAAAAAAATAGTTGCTCCTACATTATTATTATTATTGTAACTAACCTCTTAACTTATGTTTTCCTTCATTACAACTTGATGACCATTTGAAAATCCCAGGCTACTGGCTTGAGAGTCACCTAAAAATATAAAATTCTGGTAGGGTTCCAACAAAGGAGACTCCAATAATCAAGTTAGAAATTATGATGGAAGAGATAAAAGAAAATTTTAAGAGGAAAAAGACATACCTTAATCTCCAGATTAACCCTTTAAATAGAGATAAGTAGTAGAGTTTGAGTGTATTTATGAATCCTTAATAGGGAGGAACTTATCCTTCTTATACTGGAGGATTGGATAAGGAAATTAAAATATTTCATGTTCTAGCAGAGTTAGAATCCATGAAGGATTATATCGTTGTTGAGAGATAATGAAGACCACTTCCCAGTTTTGAACTCTTTAGCTCAATCATCAACTAAGCTATGTCTACAGGAATTCTCATCTTAGGAATGGTTATGCAAAATAGACCAACTTATCCGAACTATTTAGTATGATTTGTTATTATAAGTCCCCCTTTCGGTGAATGACATTTATGTGGGTGACATAACCAGATATAAATTTTGAATTTTAAAAAGCAATAACCCAAGCGTAAATAGTGCATTTAAGATATGAGATGATGATGCTTTGTAGATTATAGATATGGTGGTTAGGTTACAATGATGGCACAAGTTGTCAAACTCAATGCCTCATTTCCCGTATATAGGGTAATAAAGATGCACAAACTATCCACATGCGATCCCTGCCATCCATATGTATTTGATCTTGTGGCCTATGATCCCTACATATGCTTCATTTTCCTCATTTTCTTAGACTGCTTCATTTGGCATTTTCTTCCTCTGTAACTTTTTTTCCCTAATTTTTCTTCTGTAATTTTTGCATCTTGCTAGTTGCCAAGCAATCCCTGTAATTTCAAAGAGGTTTTTCACTTTAAGATTCACTAGTGTTCCTCTTATTTTAATTGTAACACCTCATTTTACAGTTTCATTCTCCCTTCCTTTTGTTCTGCTCTTACTATTTTTGTCATAAGTTCTTCAGAGGGTTCTAGCGATAGAGTAAAACTAAATAAAGGGTTGCTAGAAGATAGCACACCCTATTTTTCTAATGAGAGCTTGTCCTTCGAGAGTTAACCTCTAAGGAGGGGTATAGTAACTGAAAAGGCAATAAGGAAAGAACCAAAGAGATTACCTAGGGTGCGAAGCATCAACTCCATGGTTAAAGAGGATCATTTGAGGTCTTTACAAGAAAAGCTTAAAATTCTAGATAAATACGAGATCAAAATGTCAGGCACCTCCTTTAGAGCCAACATTAAGTTTATTGGAAAGTGTCTTATAGTAGTTTACGAAGCTGATTTTGATGTTGGTGTAAATCTGCCACTGACAAAGTTTGAGTTAGATTTTTTCAACTATTATGACTTAATAATCAGACAGTTGCACCCAAATGCTTGGCAAACTCCTTCTGCCTTGCAAGTATGGACCGTCGAGCACAATATTCACATCATTGTCTATCTCTTTTGAGCTACTCATGTAGTGGGCCTCCATATAGCCATTAAAAATCATAATTATATCCAGGGTATAGGGCTTTCACTAGAACTCGAACTCTGTAAAGAATAGGAAAATTGGTTTTTTATCAGTGGAAAGTAAGATTAAAAGACTTCCCATTTCACACTTCCTGGGTTAGTTTGTCAATAGGAATGACAACCAACTATGATTGTCAGAGGAAGATAAGAGTATCCTGACTCAATAGAAAGAGCTGGCTCAAGAGAAAAGAGATATTAGATTACAATTACAACATGATCTTCTCTTTCTGATCAAATGCAATAGAAGGGTAATTGACTTTATGTTCTTTTTCAACTAAATCTAATAAGTTACTCATTGTTTACTTTTTCGCAGTGATAAAAGAGGACGAAAAAACCAAGCTTCATTAAGTTAATGAGAGCTAAAAAGAAAAAAGCCGGTGTATCCCTCACCACCACTTTAAAAAGCCTAGCTAAACTTAGGCTTGCTCCCAGAATTGACACTTTCCCCATACCTCTAGCTGTGGAGATCCTAGATGATCCTCAAACGATCAGGACAGAAGAGGTAACAAATAGGTCAGGTGCCATGATATCGGGATTGCCTTTGACCAGAGTGTAGAGGCTAAAGATCGATGCTTTTGGGTTATTAGAGAAAAATTTACAGGCCTTGACTAATAAGGTGATAGGGTTTTTGGCATAAGCAAGGTGGTGCTTATAGCAAAAGAAATGATGACTTCACTACCTTTACTCACTTAATTTCTTATATGCCAAGCAAGGTGGCACCTCTTTTAAATTTTAGTGTTGAGCAGTTGTCCTCTATAATTAAGAGGCGTCAGATATAGGTAAGTTTTTACTTAATTATTTTTCTTTATTAAAACCTACAATCTCACTATTTTAATTTGAAGAGATTCATGATTGGTGGCATTTGTTATCGGCAAAATGAATAAACTAATTGCAAGGTGGCATAAAGAGGAGCAAGTAGCCACTGAGCTTCGGTTTAAGCTTGTTGAAGTTGAAATCAGGGTTTTCGATACTAAAAAGAGGGTGATGAAAGCTAAAACAAAAGTTGCATAGGCCAAAAGATGAGCAACCAAGGATAAAAAAAAAGTTGTAGAGGCAAAAGTATCCCTTATAAGGGAGAAAAAGGGGGTTAAGCCATTAGTTTAAACTTAGAGAAATATCGGGGTAAGAAGGCATAGCTCGAGAAAAGATAGGCTAAGCAGAAGGATAAGGTAATGGACTTGGCTGTTGATAAGTGTCTCATTCAATAATAAATTGATTAGTGTTATAAAGGAAAAACATCCTGAGCTATATTAGTCCTGGATAGATGAGCTCTATCTATATGATGATCAAAAGGTGTTTTTCCTTTTATTTTTCCTTTTATTTTTGTTTCTTTAGCCATGGCCAATTATCGTTCTAAGGCATGGTTCCATTTTTTCTTTTTTATAGGTTTATTGTCAAACTTAATATTGAGAGAATAGGACAACACTTTTGGGGGCTATACCCATGATGTCCAAAGGTTGCCATGCGAATACATCGATAAATTCAAGGCAGTAGGGCGACAAGTGCATCTTTTTCCAACTCCGCTTTATTGGAAGTTATCTTGACCTTTTTTCTCTATGAAAGCTTGACATCTTACAAAGTGTCATATAGTTTAGCCTTTCGAGCTAAATTAGATGGCATATCCCATGCATCTAGTGGTAGAGCTTGATTTGTTTCTTTCAACATTATGACATATATATCTCGAGCGACTCGTTGATTGCTTTGAAGCATTGCATACCCTCCTGAGCGGGATTTTGAGCAATAATTTATGTATGAAAATATAAGCATTTACTGTGACCAGTAAGGGTCGACCAAAATGACATTATGAGATAAAGGAATATTTATCACCATAAAGTAAGAAATGCATGCATTAATAATTACGTCATCTCCTAATTGGAAGGCTAGATTGATTAAGCAATCTACTTTAACTGGCTACCCAGATATCCTGATTAAAGGTACCAAAAGGAGCTCTAAAAGGTTGGTTGATATTCTGAATGCTTTGAAAGCTTGTAGAGTGATCAAGTTTACTGCAATCTTTGTGCCTACTAAGATTTGCTGG